>JASSRZ010000042.1:15293110-15323375 GCA_032164315.1 Malacoctenus gilli
CCCCCCCCCCCCCCCCCCCCCCCCCCCCCCCCCCCCCCCCCCCCCCCCCCAAACGTAAACCTGCACTAATACAAGTTGCCAGCTGAAAATGATGATGATTCCCGCATTAACGATTGCTCCTGAACCCCTCCCCCCCCCATTCACCCCCTGCCTCCCCCTTACAGAATCAGTCCAGATGTAAGACTGGAGATCAAACCTGTGTTCGTTTGTTTGTTGTTGTTGGCTTTTTTTTTAGTCTAACTCCATCAGTCCACAGAATGTGTATTTTTTATTAATAATTTAATACTTAATATGCAACTTGCTCTCACAATCTTCACTGAAACGTGCTTGACGCCCATGCGCAGCCCGTAGGTTGACCTTTGGCGCCTGCTGGATCTACCTCATGTTCTACCATTGTGGTTGCAGGCTGTGAATAATCGAACCTTAGAGCCATGCTATTGCTGTTGAAAATTTATGAATGTAATAAAAAGGACTTTTAAACTCATTTCATCCATCTCTGTCTTTTCTGACGCTTTACTTTTTACTCAAACTTCACTTGTGACCACATTGTGCTTATCGACTTTTTTTTTGCCCCATTTGTTGTCTGTCTTTTTTTTTGTCTGTCAGAAAATTGGATCCATCGGGAGTAGTTTGCCTTTTGCGAGTACTCTGCTGGCAAGGAGCCGTTTGGCTGTGATGCTGCCGCCACCGTGCTTCCCTCTGACGACTGTGCGTTGGGCGTCTGTCTTCGTCGTGCGCTCTCCCTCCCCCTTCATTAGTGTCTTCATGGTCCTCATGTGACCTTGAATCCCCCCCCCTCACCTGTGTCTCTTGAAGTCCCCCTGCCTCCTCTCTGTGCCTGCTCTCCTCAGCCCGTACTTGTCTTCTCAGTGTCTCTGTTTCGGCTCGTCCATTGTGAATTTGGTTGATTAATTCACTTAGACTTTGATTTTTTTCCTTCATTTCCAGTTGGATGAAGACAAAAAATAAACCCTTTGGCCACAGCGATGCTCCTGCAGGAGATGCTTCATGGGAAGCGGACGTCATCCAGTGGCTCCATCGGATCCCAGACCTCCGCCCGTTACAAGGGTGTAGCTCTGACTGGGGTTCCATTGACCGATGAGCAGTTTGACTTAACGCCGTCCTTGTGCCTTGAAAAGTGCGACCTACGCTCTACAGCGGAGCTGCTGCAGAGCACATGGCTCCGTAATGAACGCTGGGAGCTTCCCTGCCAATGGCACTGGGGGCACGGGGGCACCGGTGGGCCAGGGACAGGTGCTATTTGAGATCCTGTGAGGTAATGTCACAGCACACTTTTCCATCAACCTACAACCCCGGTGTGATATAGGACGAGGCTATTTCAGGCCCCGCTGCTGCCAGGGCAGCATGAGGGGAGGGAGCGGGGGGGAGCTGGCAGGCCCATTCTCACACTTCATAATTGCTCTTTTGGGAGGAGCAATAAGCCCACGAGAGGCGGAGCTCGAAACCTTTCACAGGTCCCACAGTGGCTCATTTGTGGCAAAAAAAGAGGCTCATCATGCTTCCAGTGGCACCACAGGAGTAAAGTAACTGTTTAATGACCACCAACATAGCCTGACTAAACTTTTCAGCTACTTTTGCAGACAGGTCACAGTGCAGCTCATCCGACAGCAGTAACAGAAGTAGAAGAAGAAGAAGAAGAAGAAGAAGAAGAAGAAGAAGAAGAAGAAGAAGAAGAAGAAGAAGAAGAAGAAGAAGAAGAAAGACTGTGAATTTTGCATGTGCCACGGCGTCTTGTCTGTCCTACAGACACTGGATGGAGCGCTGGATGGAAGTATTGGTGGAGGAAGTTATGAAACAGGACAGTGTCACAGGGTCAAAGCAAACAAGCACCCGCCGGCTTGCGCCAGCTCAGTCGCAGCAAAATCTAAGCGCCGTGGGAGCAGATTCACAGCTGTGAGGCAGCTGGTCAGTGTCCAGCTGAAAGGCCCCTCGGCACTATAACAGCAGCGTGTCCTCCCACCTTCGGTGACAACGGCTAAACAACGCAAACACTCTCCTCATACATAGATCACACTGGATGTAGAAATCAAACTATTATGTCAATGTATCTGACCTAAACAGCTCTTATCAGAGGTGGCAGCCTTGGATGGAAAGTTCCAGGTGTCTTCTGGACAGGAAGACACCTGGACAGGACATCTGGATTTGTCCCGGGCGGCGCTCGCCTCCTGGACGGATTCCTGCTGCATCATATCACTCCTCATTGATGGTAACCAAGAGTAACTTGCTCATCCCTCCTGGCAGCTCACTCTAATTACTCCCGGGCTTCTGTAAAGCATCGAGCTAAAACCCCAGCTCATCTGTCTGCAGGCTTATTTGGCGGGTGGGGTGGGAGTGGGGGTGGGTGTTGCACTGTCGCTAAGTGGAGTGCTGGAGGATTATAGCTCGCCTTTGGGTGGATCGCGTCCACTGCCGCAGCAGCGATGCATATCCTCTCAGCGGCTGAGCCTGTGGGTGGGGCGCACGCTGTGATGTGAGCGGGCGGAGGGGGGGGTGGGCTGAGCAGGGCGGGCGGGCGTCCTGTCGGCCGTGGCACGCAGGTCAGGCTTTAAGCCAGCTCAAACGGCAGTCGGCCAAACGTCCAGGCGACCGGGTGACTGACAGCTGCTCCAGCGATACAGGGGGCGCTCGGGGCCTGCCTGGACCCTTCCGGCTGACGGGGACCCCTTTGGGGTCCCCCACCCCGACCGCCGGCGGCACGTCTCGCATGTATCTGGTTGCGTCCCTGGTGTCCGTCCAGCTTCTCCCAGCTGTCTTCGGCCCCGCTGACACGTCCACTCGCGCCCACTCAGCCCGACTCCACTGTTTTTTTTTTAGGGCCCCTCCATTAGGCGATAGGAGCCACTCCCGCCAACTGGAGCTTCACCCAAACACTCCACTCGAGGGCGGAGCCTGTGAGACCACTAAGCCACACACGCACACGGTGTTTAATAATTTATTAAATACAGCGTTAACACTCAGGCCAATGACGTGAATATACTAGCTCTGACACTGTGGACGTCTTCATCTAGTTTGGATCTTATTGCTGCACATGTTGAACACGATGCTGCTGCTGCTGCTGCGTCTTGCCGTGTGATGTACAAAATGAGTGGCGGCGTCCTACGGGAAAGGACACGGCGTCCTTTGTGCTACAGGTTCGAGGTGGATGTTAGAGTGATCGACACGCGCTACTCGACGGTCGCTTGGCGAGGACGGACAAACGAAAAACAAATGAAAAGAAAACAAACAAAATAAAATCCTTCATGCAGGGCGTCAAACTGCACGCGGAGGAGCCGCCGCTTTGTTGCCATGGCGCAGCCACCGCTGCCCAGGGAAAGACCCGCGTTGATTGCACCTCAAAAAAGCCCCCCCCCCCCACCCCACTGTCCCGTCTCTTGCTCTCGCAGTTCGGACCCCTCCAATCGAACTGGCGTTCTCTGGGACGTTGCCATGGAAACAAAGTCGCGGCTTCTCGTGGAGAGCGAATCAGTGTTTCACGAACGCGGCGGCCGGTCGGCCCTGCTGATTTAGGTGGTGCCAACTCGTGCGTGGTGCCCCCCCCCACCCCCACCCCTTTGGTCATTGTTGGTGACGGAAAACAGAAATGACTGCATGTTAAGCTACGTGTGTGAGAAGCTGCATCGAGCGACGGCCAATATGTACACCTCTACCTTCATACGAGCATCACGGCATTCATGGAGCACCATCGGCCTCACTGAGAGGAGGAACTTCTTTTGCACCAGCCCCTTTTTCCACTGTGGAGAATGTCAGGAGGGGGGGAACACTGGACGGTGTCGCAAGTCAGTATTACCGCTATTAACAGCCCAAATGAGCCAGACTAGATGCTACAGTGACTAACTGTTGGCCCAAAGGGCGAAGAAGCAGCGATACTGAACCCCTACTGAGGGACTTTAGGGAACAAAGCTGTGAAACATGAAAGAAATCTTCTAAACTGATCCAAACGATCGTTTCCTCTAAAAAAAAAAAAAAATGAAGCTTTTACTTTGGAAAACAAAGTTGGGTTGTTTACCTACACACTAAAAAAAACTATAATATGTGGGAGTAAATGGTAAAAATCCCTGAGGGCTAAAAACCTACTAAAATGTGTCATAAAGGACGTTTGAGAAACAAACAGGAGTGTGTCTGAGTGCAGTGCTTGTGTTGACCTTTCAGAATAAAAGATTGCACAGGGGGGCCGCGGTTCCTTAGCAAGCTGATGCGACTGAACGCAGCACCGACGTGATCCGCCGCGTTTGCTACTTTCTTTTAAACAGCGTGGAATGGATTCGTGGGCGCTGAACGCAGCACAAAACGTGTTCGACAGGAAGTGCTGCTCAAGCCCGAGAGAATGATTCAGTTTCTGCTCGTGGCAGGAGGAAGAATGGCTTGAGGGAGAGCAGAGGTGGAAGAAAAGAGGAGGAAACGGGAGAGAGATGGAGTGCCACGAGGGGAGAGTGGTCCCGACGGGGGGGGGACAATGGTGGGAAAACAAAGCAGAATGGATCTGAAGGGGAGAAAATAAGGAATGTAGGGACGGATGACGAATGTGGCGGAGAAGAAAAGAAGAAGAAAAAAAGCGCGGTTCTCTTCATCAGGAGAGGTCGGCCAGCCGGCTGCCCTGCTCGATGACCGCCTGGGCAAACTGCTTGAAGACTCGGTCCATGTAGGTGCGCTGGCGCGGCCACAGGCCCTCCAGGAAGCCGATGTGGCCGCCATGGCAGGTGATGAGCAGGGCCAGGTTGGGGTTCTGCTTCACCGCCTCCACCGGGATGGCTGCGCACCGAGACAAACGCCCCAAAAAAACAAACAAAAAAAACCCCCGATAGTTTGGTGCATTTTTCCAGAAAGATTCTCCCAGATGTCCAAATCCATCCTGGACTCACCGTGCGACGGAGAAAAGACGTCATCGGCGGCGTTCAGGCACAGCATGGGCACCTGCACCGACTTGAGCCGGTGGACGGGGCTGGCGTCGCGGTAGTAGTCGTCGTTGGTGGGGTAGCCGAACATAACGGAGGTGAACCTCTCGTCGAACTCACGAATGATCTTGGCCTGTGGGGGCGGGTGGACGCGGGCACAGGGTTAGGGTTCCAACTAGAGTTGACAAAAGTGTGCCCTGTCAAAACATAGTATCACGGTTCCGGGTAGTATCACGATAATTAAAAAAATATATATATTATTTTATTATTATTAAAGTTACAAATACTTATCAATTATTTATAATGCTGTTTGTTGCATATTAAACATAACACTGGTGAAGTAAAAATTAAACTGAAATAAATAATGTTATGAACAATAGCCAAAATAGTTCCAAACGCGACTTTTGGAGGTTGTTTTTTGTTTTAAATTGTGTTGCCGCTGACACGGCTGCCACGGCAGCGAGTCACCGCTCGTGCCCGATGCTTCTGCCATGCCGAGCGTGTTGTATGCGTTCGTTATCTGAAGCTGTGCTGCTTGTGCACGGCGAGACAGCTTGATTGTTTTTTTTGCCCAACTATTAATCGTAGCGGAGCTGACTTGATTGACTTCCTTCTTGCCGGTAAAACATGACAACAGCCAATCAGCTTTAAATACAGACAGGCCCAGTGTGCGGAAACAGCCTATTTGTATCCCCAGACGTCACGAGAAAGCCACAAACAGCCAATCATTCAGCAGCTGTTTAGTTAGGTTGCAGTATTAGCCGTGTGGGTTGGTTGACTGGGAGAAGCATGCCGGTGGAAGAGTAGAGGCGGGCCGTGGCAGCTACTACTGGCACCGGGTCGTATTAATCCACGGTAGTACTGTCGTCTCTAAATTGTAGCCTAGTAGGAACCGTTTTGACTTGGCACTGCGGTGGACCGTGGGTACCGTGCACCTCTAGTTCAAACTTTTGATTTCGGACGGGCCGGCGAGGTTTCGCCATGCCGGAAGGGACGCCTACCTTCATGATATGGTCTATGTCGTAGCAGTTCTCCAGCACGGGCCTGTTCCTGCAGGTGGAGGAGACGAGAAACAACAATCACCTGCTGGTGAGGTGAAGGGGAGGAGCCACGGCTCCAATGGACTAAATCGTAGCTAATATTCCCACTAACTGCTGGCAGATCAAACGTAAATTACTGTATGAAACCTAAAGATGTAAAGCCCAACGGATCCCGGCTTGTGCAATGTTGAGCCACAGGCCAGTTTAATCCGTCCCCGGCCCCGGCTGACCTGTGCACGGAGGCTTTGAGGCAGCTGGTGAGGTAGGAGTTGAAGAGGAAGCGGTCCAGGGGCTTCTCCAGGGAGGCCGTGCACTCGAACACGTCCCAGCCCGCCGAGAAGAGCACCGCCCCCCGCAGGCAGGTTTCTCGGCCCTTCCGCCCCAAGTAGTTGGCCAGCAGCATCCTTTCGGAAACGGAGAGGGGGGGGGGGAGAGGTTGGAGGCAGCTGGGAGGGGGGGGGGCTGGCTTCCATTTCTGACCAATCCCTCAAATAAGGGGATTAGTGATGTGCAAAAAAAAGCCTCTCCTACAGCGCGCCCAAAGCGCCAGCGTGCTCTGAGCCACGCTCTCTGCTTCTCGCAGCGAACATCGTGCTGCAAGCTGCTGCGGCAATATGATTCTTTAAGCGAGTCGCGAAGAGTCTGGACCACGCGTGTAAAAACCAGTTCGTGCGGTCCGAAATGGCGTTGATGAGATTTGCGGGCTGTGAGTGCTGAAACGTGCAGTCGCGGCTTCACTTACCCGCCCATGGACACGCCGGCAGCCATGACCGGAGCGGCGCCGTTGATCCTCTGGAGGTGCGCGATGACGGCCTCCAAGTCCTCCGTGTTGGCTGCGCAGTAGGTCCTGGGAGTCTGACAAGCGAGACCAAACAACGGGATGGGAGGGTGAAGCGTTTTGACAATTTACCGCCATCATGGCACACAATTCGGGCTAAGAGACGAAACATTGGCCTCGGAAAGTCGCAGATATTCCAGCGTTCAGGGTTTGAAGGCGGCACCGTGTGTCCATCGGGGTCAACGAAGGACGGGGAAGATTAAAAAAAGTGGTCGAGGCCAGAAAAACGTGTGATGGGAAAATGAGTGGCAGCGTTGAACCAGAGAGCCTTACAGAGAAGCATCTGTTCAAGAATAATCTGAGGGTGAAGTGGCCAATAAGCACAGTGATCGTCTGTCGAAAAACATGAGCGATGGACTCTTTGTCCAGCTCCTCCTGGCTGCTGTTGGAGCAGGTTTGTTAGCATCTTAAAGAGACATTATCTAAGTTTTTACTGAAAAATATCTTTACAATGGCCCTTTTTTTCTCGACCCTTTACGATTGAAGCATCATCGTTTGATGAGCAGACTGACACCTCAGCAGTTCATCACCGATACATCTATAAGCCTGTAGCCTATTTTCTAGAATGTACTTCGGGTCTGAAATTCCCGCGCTGGTTCTGCGGAGGTGACGTCAAGCGCGTTCATGTTAAATGGGTCCAGCGGGTCGAAGCGCTATATTGAAGATGGATTTTGTGGATTATCGGAAGCGACCACACAGCTCAACTCAGACACCAATGGCAACTCCACATAAAGTGAAGAAAGTGAAAAAAAACCTTGTCGAGTGCCGTTAAAAAATCAAAGCTTGAGAGCGACCGGTGTCGGGCAAAGACAAGTGTATACATCGGATACGCATTTGAGTCTTGGAGGCAGCTCAGAGCCGCGTGGAGAATAAAAAGGGACCCTGAAATGGCTTTCTTTCTACTAAGAAGGTAAGAAAAGATAACACCGATCATTGAAAGTGGCCTCGTGTTGTTCTCAATTCACAATTGCCGGTTGTATGTCTGTTCTGAAGTGTGCTCGTATGAGCGCGCGCTACGAGAACGAGCAGAAGAGTGCTGCAGTTCTGTGTTTTTACCACAGGTGGCCGTATTTTCAGAAAACTCCGTTTTGCCTCTTTCAGTGAGCCAGCTCCAACTGAAAGGAGTCTCTTCCACAAATCTGCTTCCTCGGGATGCTGGTGAGTCTTCAGCGCCTCAAGACTCCTCATTAAGATTCAAGCAGTAAAAGGCCTGCATAGCGAGCAGCTACAGGGCCGCAGGGCTGTCTCAGAGAAACCTGCAAGTTGTAATCAAGACACTGAAGTGCACAGAGCCGCTACGCTCCTTCGCCGCACTGTTACTTCACAGGGAAAAAGCGCCACATAATGGGCGTTTCACAAGGCCTGGAAGTAGGGCACTGGCACTCGGGACAGGCTTTGTAGCATCGAGCGTCTTTCACGCAGCGGAGCTGGCCTGTTGAAACAATGGGGGCTGTTCACAGGAACTGGACGCAGTGAAAACACTCACGGAGGCGTACAAATGCTAAACAGTTGGCCTACAATATTCACAGTGACCAAGGGAAACAAGAGGCGGGGGGGGGGGGGGTTCCTTCCTTGACACGACCACCTAGGTCACTGAGTTCAACGCTTCCTGCGGAACAATGATGGAAACCAACGTCGCTAAATTATATGCTATGCCACATGTAGGCTAGTTTAAGCTGCATATTAAGTACAGAGATGCATATAAACGATCTTCAAGCTTGCATTCATTTCGTGTGTAGCTGAGTTAATAGCCGTTTCTCAATACCCATACTCGTCTGTACTTGCGTTCTCCCGGACTTGAGAAACGTCATCAGTCAGCGCCCAAGTCCTTTTCCAAGACGCAAGTTCGCATTTCGGCAAGTTCGGTTAGATACCTGGATGTGAACTCATTATGCCCATTTTACCGAGGATGCATCGCATGGTGACTCGAGTGGACTCGGACAGCCATGTATCCCAGAATGCATTTCACTACAACCAGCAATGGCGGAGGAGCGAACCCACAACTGTAAGCAGTAATTAAAAAAACGAGTAAGGTGTTTATTTTATGTAGTTATTTTATTTTCATTAAAATTTACAACATAAAATAAACATTTCTGGGATAATCACCGGCGGCAGACACCGAAGTCCAGGAAGTGACGTCACGAGTACGCTGCTGTTCCTGTTGTCGAAAAACCGTACTGCGAACTCCCGTTCTCAGGAAGTTTCCAAGTTTCCAAGTCCGAGCTTCAGAAGTTCGGGAGTCCGCACTCAGTGTACTTGGTATTGAGAAACGGCATATGTCTTGGAAGCTTAAAGTGGCCCGATTTTACACATTTTTGATGTCTTTGTCTTCGTATGCAAGTCCACAATGACAGAAATTCATCAAGCTCTTTTTCTCAAACACTCAAACACATTATATGTCGATTGTCTCCTTCAGCCCTAATAGAACCCCCTTTAGAAACGAGCAGAATGAGGCTCTTCCGTATTAAGCCCTACCCCTACAAGATGCAAGATGCCTCTGATTGGTTAACTGCTGGTAGCAGTTGTCAGGAGCAAGCCCATACGCCCATTATAGAGAAGTTGTCCAATCACTGATCCCCTCCCCCTGTGACGTCAGTGTAAAACTGATGTGAAAAAAACTCCCTGAAACAGACCGTTTCTACCACCATCGAAACTGAATGGAGAGGCACGCTAGATATCTCAAACATGAGTTTATGTGAAAAGAGGGGGCGCTGCTCACTTGTCTGAATGAGCATTCAACACTATTACACTGTGAATAGCTGAAAAAAGTCGAAATAGCATAATAGGGCTCCTTTAATGATAAGGACCCTGTGGTGGTTTATATGTTGCAGTACCACAGGAAAATGTGAGGGGGCAGTAGAGAGTCGATCGGAAACGCGCAGTGATGGTGGAGCTCGTGGCGGTGCCGTCTGGTCGCACCCTCTCCTCAGCGATCAGCGATACCTCCTCTTGACTCTCTTCCTGACATTTTCCTGTATTTAACTCACCGCAGTACCCCCTGGTGGACAGACTGCCAAACGAACGCGCCACATGACGAGGAGGCTTCGTTACGACTCGTGTTGGGAGGGAAAAAAAAGAGCGAGGGGATGATAATCGACAAGATTGGAGTTCTTTGTGCCGCGTGACAACCTGCAGCCGTCCTGTCCTGAACGACACAATGTGAGGTGCGGATGCTAAAAAGAGCTCAGCCAGCTCATTTCTGGATCTGACCTTTCCTCAGATTGAAATCAACCTTGGTAATGACTGCAGCACGATACGCGTTAGCCTCTAAGCGGGCCATTAGATTGATTGTGGCCGATCCCTACCTGTTGCAAAACACCCTTTTGGTCTGTGCAGAGACTTTTCGACTGACTCCCTATCAGGTCGTTCCTCTTTCAGCAAGCACGAGCCTGCGTCCAGGAAGTGAGACATGCAAGGTGAGCGAGCTGCACGCCGTCCAGGTTAGGACAACATTTCTGCTGGCTTAATACACACGGGTGTGGGAAGAACAGATTAGGCCAGGTGCCGGGACGGCACGTGTGCGTCGAGGTCATATTTCCGCGGATGAGCATTAAAATACAGTATCTGCCCCGCAACTTAATCCCTGCTGTGACAACAACATTGTCTGTGTGGCTTCGTTTAGTCCCGTGACACGTGTGTCACAGACGCACTCTGTGCAGGCTGCGGGGAATGAAAGGAGTGCTTTGCGGAGGATCTAATGGAGCAGGCCAACTGTTTATAAGCTTCCAGGGTGAACGCAGACAGGAGAGGAGAGAAGAATAGAGCTGAAACGAGGATGTAAGACGGGCGCTCACCAATAGCGTTTCTCCAGAGACCCCTCGGTTGTTGAACACCACACATCTGAAACACATCAGAGAGATCACAGTTAGACATTTCATCAAATAACTGCAAAGACAATGTAATACTTAAAGAGGCATTATGTAAGTTTTTATCGAAAAATATCTTTGCAATCGTTTGATGAGCAGACTGACATTTCAGTAGTTCAGCACCAATACATCTATAAGCCTGTAGCCTATTTTCTACAATGTACTTCGGGTCGGATGTTGCTGCGCTGTCTCTGCGGAGGTGACGTCAAGCGCGTTCACGTTAAATGGGTCCAGCGGATCGAAGCGCTATATCGAAGATGGATTTTGTGGATACTTGGAAGCGACCATCCAGCTCAACTCAGACACCAATGGCAACTCCACGTAAGGTAAGGAAAGTAAAAAAAAACCTTGTCAAGTGCCGTTAAAAAATCAAAGCTTGAGAGCAACCGGCGCTGGGCAAAGACAAGGGTCAACATCGGATACGCATTTGAGTCTTGGAGGGAGCTCAGAGCCACATTGAGAATAAAAAGGGACCCTGAAAAGGCTTTCCTTGTACTAAAAACTGCAATAAAAGATAACACCGACCATTGAAAATGGGCTTGTGTTGTTTTAAATTCACAACTACCAGTTGTATGTCTATGAGTACATTCCTTCAGGGTCGGCGACAGCATGCTCGACTAAAACGAA
The DNA here is from genome assembly GCA_032164315.1 of Malacoctenus gilli. Lineage (NCBI taxonomy): Eukaryota > Metazoa > Chordata > Actinopteri > Blenniiformes > Labrisomidae > Malacoctenus > Malacoctenus gilli. The sequence goes on from JASSRZ010000042.1 coordinate 15,304,395, forward strand.
AGCGAGCAAGCCAGAGCATTTACGTTTCGAAATGATCATTAGTGTGTTCATAAATTGCCACGTTTAGTGACAATTTTCTTACTTCTGTGAGCATCGTTCTCGTGAATCAACATCTTTGTAGGGGATTATTTCTGTTCTCAAGTGTGCTCTGCAGAGGAGTGCTGCAGTTCTGTGTTTTGACCACAGGTGGCAGTGTTATTAGAAAATTCCGTTTTACCTCTTTAAAGAAACAACACTGGCCCGAGCAAGCTCCAGCACAACACCAGAGAGGCAGCAAGCGAGGCTGTGACCCCTGACCACCCCCTGCAGGGCTGCAGCCCACTGCTCCAACAGCGTCGTTTTAGGCCACATCCGATGAAATTTAAGCTGACTGAATACATTCGGACATCGTTCCCATCGATCCGATTTTCATCCCTCTTTCCAATATTACGTTGAATTAATCTCGAATTGACGGTATTGCTGCCATCTGTGGTTTGGCTGCAGCCTTCTCTTTGAGGCGGCAGAGGAACACAGTGGCCTCATTCCTGGAACAATGTTTCTTTTTAAAGAAAAAGCGATGAGATGGGCAGAGAGCCGCAGCTGTGTTGGGACTTTTCTGCTTTTCACTGTTAAAGCGAAAGCATCAGCATCTCTCCCCGGCTCACGCCGCGCCAGCCATCTATTCTGCGTCCTGAGTCAGACTTGCTGCTTTTTGGCCGTATAACTGAGCTGCAGGGGCGGAGCTGTAGCAGGGGGAGGAGGTGCTGGTGCCGCTTGTCGGGGTTGGGATGGGCGAAAGTGCACTGCAGCAGTGGGAGGATGGGAAGCCGGACCGCGGCTAAGCTGCAGAGCTTGTACTGGGGATAAGCTGTAATTAATTAAGCCCAGCGCAGACGAGGGTGAGGGGTGGAAGATGCTGAGTGTGCCGCTCTCTTCCCATGCCTTCCCAAATCTGGATGAAAGAATGAGCGCAAGGAGCACATGGAGGGCCTGTTGGATTGAGAGGGGGAAGTGTGTGTGTCTGTGGGGGGGCTGCTTCCCTGCGCAACTTATCAAGTTTTACGATGTTTGGCTCAGGATGAGCGTGACGATGACCTACCTGTACCCCAGGTCCTGACTCTGCTGGATCATGTGCAGGATATAGGACTCCCGGCTGGTGCCCGTCAGGCCGGGGAGGAGCAGGATGGTGGGCCTGGTGGCTGGGTCCGGGTGGGAGACGCTCCCTTCGTTGTCGAACCAGTCCAGAGATATCTGGCCTCCGTCGGCTGCCATCAGGAGCTCACTGCCAAGAGGGGCGGGACATGCCGAAATGACCTTCCATGTCTGTGTCGCAGTCATCTGCCAGCATACACGCGCGCGCGCACGCACACACACACACACACACACACACACACAAACACAAATACACAAGCGCGCGCGCACACACACACACACACACTCACACAGACACACACATACACAAACGAACACACAAACGCGCGCGCCTACACACACATGCACACACGCACTTACACGCACACAAAAACACACACAAACGTGCACGCACACACACACACAAACATACTCACTCATACACACACACACACACACGCAGAATAATACCGCTGGGAGACTAAAGTAATGAATTTTAGATGCAAACTGTAACACACATCTGATCATTGAGAAGTCACTTAAACCGGCTCAATAGCCTCCATTCTTTTCCACACACAATTAATACTTCAGTGCGACGCAAAGTGATTACTCCATTGTGTACACATGCACGCACGCACAGAGCCAGAAGGTAACTGGATCTGCGAGTTGACCACTGCCTTGTTTCCCTCGCGATCCTCTTGTTGGGGGACTTTGTTGTGCAGGACAAGCCCAAATAAGGAAGAGGGCGCTGCACCAGTGGCTTTTTACGGTGAATCAATTTCACCCTCAGCCCGGCAGACGAGGTCACCCGGTGCCACTGCCAGAACATTTTTGTAAAGCATGCACCGCTTGCAAACATGCGTGCCGAGAGCGGCTGGACAAGCTGGGCCCGGCGGTGAAGACGTCAGCATGAAATTACAGAACCGCCATGAAATATGCACCTGAGGCGAGACTTTTGTGGCCCTCTTGTCGGGCCCAGCTCGCAGGTGACCGAAGAAGGGAGGAGGTGTGCTCATCCTCCGCCCAGACAACGAGCTGAGTGGAATTTCAGCCGGACGAGCCGCGATAAATGGCAACCGGCGCTCACCGTGCCTGTCCTTGGGTCAACCTTGTGTAACTTCATTACGGGTGGGGAATAGCGAGCGCTGTCCCTGGAGGTAAATGTGATAATAACATCGGGGAATGTGACCGTCAGCCCGGGCCCATTCGATACACAAAATGTGCTCTGGGATGGATGCGCCCCCCCCCCGCGCGTTATCCCAGTACTCATCTCCTTGACTAAAAAGGACACTATGAGGAGGGGCGTACTGAGACCCTCGGGTAAACTTGACTGGATCCATGGAGGGACTTGAATGTTGACCCATGAGCTTCCGAATCACACCGATTCCTCCCGTTCGGTTCCTGTCTGTTGTTGCTGCTCCCAGCCTACACAGCACTATTACACAAGCGACAGCGTGCTGCTTATGCTGCATTGTGTAAAGTTGCCGCGGTGATAGCAGCTCCTTTAAGTTGGCCTCTGCTCCTGTATTATGTCATTTCCCTCGCGCGACCTCATGGTGCAAAGTCACTGATTTCTTTACCTTAAAAACGTGCATGGTCCGGTGGAGCCGAGCCCCCCCTGTTTGGTCCTCGTATAAACACCGCACGTCAATCCGAATGGACGGTTGAAGCTGTCAATCAGGAAGGAGTAAGCCAACGAGATGTCGTCGTACTATGCGTGACGCAACCGAGTGACGTCTTCCCCTCGTCGGACGGGATCGTGTGATTACTGGCTTTCCAGGACGCTTTCAAGTGCGTTGCTTATCAGAGAGGAATGCAGGGCTGACTGGCTGCCCCATCAATCCCTCCATTAGCTGCCTGTACAACTTGTTCTTCTTTTGGCTACTTTATCTCAATAGCTTTGCAGCTGTTCAGTGAACTAATGCATAATCAGCTGGAGAAGCAATAAAGACTGGCTCCGATCCCTTTTGTCTTTGACTCTCTGCACAATGAATGCGTTCATTATCTCCTTTGAGCCGTTCTGCCGACTCGGTCCGACTCCGCGCGAACTTTGCGCCTCTCGCAGTTGGATAATGAAATAGTCAAAAGGCAACATACACGAGGGGCCTCATTTATAATCATTACATATCCCCAAACACTTTGTGAATGTCACTCTTTAGAGTAAAAGTCTGATTTATAAAAAAAAAAAAAAACCTGACAGAAAAATGGACGTCTCTGTATGCATTTCGTTTCCCATTATTTAGGATTAGGCGTCACTGACACATCGACTAATATAAAAAGTAGAGGCAGCGTTATTTGCCGTCGTGCAACAAGCCACAAAAACCTTCATATGTTGGAAAATAAAGGTGTGAATAAACTGGACTCAGCGTTTTGATCTCCATGTTTCCACTCAGAGCGAGCTCGGAGGAGCTGAAGTCAGCCGGTCCGACCTGAGCTGCTTCGCGTCGACCGAGCGCGTTGAGCGGAGAGCGGCGGCGGATCTGCGTCGGCACATTTCCAGGTGGACCGTGACGGCTAAAGCCACATTAGCAAGAAAGCGAGTGTGTGCACGGTTTTATTTAGGTGGTTATTTGTACACTTTTTTTCTTACTTTGGGGCGAATCTTACGCAAGCTTTTAGAAAAACGTGGATCTTATACCATCATTTTTATAATGTCATTTTACACTGCTCTATCTCTTATAATTAGTGATGTTTGCTGTAATGTTTGCAAGTGTGCAGTGTAGTTTTAAGAGCATTTTTTACACCACATAGTTTCTTACAGTACGTTTTCTCTGCATTTTAATAACACAACACTTAGGAGATGTGTAACTTCATTGCCTTTGACACTATTGATGATTGGCAAGAGCATCATTAATAAGATTATATCAAAATAACGAGCATCAATGTGTTTTTTCTTTCTATCTTCACTCCATAATAACACTCTTTCCATGCATAAATGTGACCCAAGATGCAAACTGAACCAAACAGCTATTATATTCCACATGAAACGCTGACAAAAAAGGACTTGTTCAACTATAAAGGTGTAATAATGCAAGCAGATCTTTGTTAATTCACTGTAATCTCCTTTGAACACAGGGGGACAAAGAATGTAGTGCCAATTAATCTCCAACAGAATGTGTATTATCGAGGCACGGACCAAGTCAGCACAGTGGCACAAAAGGTCCCTTTCTCCTCGGAGCTTTCCACTTTGGCTGAGTACACGACTGGCATTTTTACCCAGTGGTGACACCGAAAAAAGAGAAGAAATGAAGAAGTAGTCTGTCGTTGGGTCTTGCGTTGGCTCTTTTCTTCATGGGTCTGTGCACAGCTGACATGGCAAAACCAAGAATGCTTCCCCCGTGTCAAAACGGAGCCGCGCTCTACCGCAGCACTTCTCATGAATTCCCACGTAGTGTCCAGGATATGAGTGGAAATCTGGACTCGGCTCAGAGCAAACGCTCACGTGAACCCGGTGAAGCAGGACCACACGAGAGCTGCGTGGAGGGAACGCCGGGGCGGTCAGGACTTACTTTCTGTAGACAACGCCGGGTTTGGCTGTGACGAAGGGCCTCAGCAGGGTCTGGAAGCGACTCCCCCAGCACCAGAAGGTGGGGTAATAGGTCTCGGACACCACGGGACATTGCTCCCTCAGGAACTGGTAAAACTTCTTACCCCCAGAGATGAGCTGTGGCTTCTGCAAAACAAGCAGTGGATCAGGCGCCCAACAAAAAAAAGATGGTGCAAACGCTGCCCAGAAGGACATGTGTGTTCCAGTGGTTTCCAGCTGTGAGTTTATGAACCCAACCACTGCCCCCCCACCCCACCCCCCCTCAACGCAACCCACAACAGATCCATCAATATAACATCCATAATACAGCACTAGACTGTGCAGCAGTCAGCCACTGATTTACCCCTGGATTGATGACGCAACTCGACTCGGCGAGAACTCAACCCGAATTGATCCGTTTGGTTGCTGACCGGTACCGATGTGCGTGTGTCCGACAGAGGGACAGGTCCAGGACTGCAGATCTGTCCAGTGCAGATTCACTTAACTCCATCCAAAAGCTTCTGGTTCCAAATGTAAGCTCCAATGCTTCACTTAAATCATGTTTATAATAATAAAACCCCTGATTTCTAATTTTATTTTTTATATTTGTTGACACATTAAAACCTGATACTTTTAAAACCAAATTCAATTTCAGTGAACACTAAATTTTACATTTGTCATAATTTTGTAAACCCCCCCTCCATGATCAAATATCAACCATTCAGCTGCTCTGTTACTCTGTTATCACAGGCCTCAACACAGCAAGTCTCACAATTAACAGCGTTTAACTAGCTTTTCTTATATACATACGGCATAAGATTCTTGCTGCAACCAGGCTTCAAAACCAGGTTCAAGTTACATCATTATTACCAAGGAAGACGTTGGTATCAATACATAGATTAGGTTTAAAAGGATTGGTTGCTTTATCCGGCATTGAATGAGTGGATTTCTTTACTGTGAAGCCTGTGCCCAATCTATTATTGGATAACTTTGCAGTGAAGAAATGAAGATCAGTCGGGTGCAGGAACTTTGCATTGAAATGCTCTATCAAGGTAAACTGTGCACATCACTGAGGATGTTAAAAATGATGAGTATGGTTGGATTCAAGCACTGTGTTTCAAATTCTACAACAAACAGTAATGTGGTCTGGTCAGGTCGTCAAACTGTCAGATGTAAGAGCATCAATCAAATCATTTCTACCATTTGATACTGATTTGGTCGCAGGTTTGACTCTTGCAGTGGTTCACCCGGTGGTGTGCATGAGCAAGACACTTTTCAAATATAGATTAATATATACATTTGAAATGAATAAATATAAAAAATGAATTTATGAGATACCTTATATCAATAAGCGCACATGTGGATTTTTGACCCCTGTAAACACTTCGTTAATCATGCGTCATTACATGACAACGCAACATATTTGTTTATCGTTAGAGGTTATTTTATTTCATTTTATTTATTTGAGGTCGTTGGAGTGATGACATGCGGCTGTTAACAAAGCCTTCCGTCTGTATTCTTTTCTCTGCCTTATCTCTGCTACTCGTTGAATGCCACGTTGAAGGTCTCATCACTTGCAATATGTCAATCGTTTCATTCCGGTGACTTATTCTGGATTTAAGTGCCCGCGACTCAGCGTTCAATCGACGCCAACTTCGCCGCCTCAGCCGGAGACACTGACAGCCGTTCAAGCTAACAGTACAGTAACGTTAGCCTAGCTTAGCCTCTACTGTAACTTGTTCCGCTGCGGACCGACCCGACAGGGCAGCGTGTGTGATGCACATGTATGTGCTTATTCTTTTTTTTTTTTTTTTTTTTTAAATTAGGGTGTGTTTAAAGTGCGCGTCTGGGCGTCTGCAGTGTTACCCATCACACACCCAGTCACACGCGCGCGCACAGACACACACATGTGCAGGTCAGTGACGTGAGCAGACCGGGTCCGCATAAGAGTCGGCGTCTCGTCTCGCGGAGAGCTGAAAGAAGACACTCACCTTTGCTACTGAAATCAAATAGTAGCAGGTGTACGCCAGACAGAAGCCCAACACCAGCGACAGCCCCACTCCCGAGCCGAACAGTCCAACTTTCACTTGGTTTTTCAGAAAATGCGACAGGTCCCGTGTCAAAATGTTGAAATTTAAGTCCGGCGAGATCATTTCAAGGCTCCCTGTAGCCTCTCGTAAGCGCGAGGACGGCGGCCAGCCCCGTGGAAATGCAGCAGCGTTTGCCAGCGAGCCCACTGCGAAGGAGACAGCACGGGGGACCTGATGAGGTGAGACAGGTCTGTGTGCGCGCCCGGGCGAGTGTGCGCGCTGCGGCGAGCGGTGGCGCTCTTTGACCAGCTTTTCCGCGGATCCGCTGCGAGTCCAGACGGCGCCCCCTGTCGACAGCAGCGGAAAAGCGCAGCATGAGGAGCTCCATCAGAGCCAGCAGGCAGACTGCTCCGTGGGATGCAAGGCAGGCCGAGCATGGGCGCACCTCCCACCTCTCTGTGTCTCGGTCTTGTTTTCGTTTGCAAGGCAGTGCAATACTTAAATGTCTCTTTAATTTGGAATTTCATTTATTTTTCTCTGAATTAACTTTTTTAAAGTGACGGGCCCAAAGTGTTCAAGGTGTTTTTGGTCACTGTCATGTAGTGCTGACCGATTGACAATCATTTATTGCCTTATGTGCTCACTGATCATTCAGTGGTTGGTTCCTCTTTCTCCACATGATGCCTATTCAGCTCCCAATTAGGCTGAAACAACTTGTGGGACTGTAAAACACAAAAAACAAGCAAACACATCCAAAATAAGCAAAGATAATTCAGATAACAGTTGTGACTGTCCAATCCCTGAAAATCTATCTCGCATCCCCCTGAGAGACAAACAGCTAGAGGTGTTGGACAGATGCTGCATTTGGATGGCGTGGCCAAGCATTTACCTTAGTCAAAGGTCAAGTGACCTGATACAACAGATTTTTGCTCAGCCAGCGGGAGCTGTGCTGCTCCGGCTTCTGAAAAATGATCATGGAAACTCTGAAGAGGCAGTTGGCGGAGAAAATTAATTACCACCAGGCAAAGCAGGCAAATGCCCCAGAGGCCGCCGACACCACGTGGGGCTCTCATGTGCTCAGCATTTACCATGAGGAAAACGTGCAGTAATTTAATTAACTGACTATGTTTGGAAATTACAGTGGCTTTAGAGTGACATATATAAAAACAAATCATGAGGCCACTTGTACGAATGCATCCAATAAAGTTTGTGCCTTACAGTCTTTGTCGTTCACTTTGCATTGCGCTGACATGAAAGGGCACATTTTTTACACTACGCAAAGAAAGTAAGAAAACTGTATGATAAAATTATCTGAGTCAGCAAAAATTTTGTAATCTGAAGCCTCATGCAGGAGCAGCCGAGTATTTGCGACTGAAGAATGACAAATTGAGCTAACGTATGAAATGAGCGACGCAGTTTGGATTACTTGTAATTTTTTAGGAGTTTAATTTTGCTATAATCTTGCACATATCAGGTTAAAACTGCAATAATCAGAAATATTGTCAGTTGCCATCAGCTCACGCAGCTGTAATGACGTGACAGCAGGGCCAAACGCAGGCTGCAGGTAACAGATGGAGCATCCGGGGACAGAGAACTGATGATTTCAGTGCATATTTCACTGTTTCTAACACACTGAAATGAAAAGTTTAAAAAATCTTGAAGTCAGTGCATAAATCATTATGGATTATAATATTTTTTCACAGATGAAAAATTACATTTTTGATTTGATGAATGGTTTCATACATAAATATAGAAGTTCAAGGAAAATGTTTGGAAGTTCATTTTTATCACGGTTTTAATCACGATAGAAGTAGAGCTTCTTTTGTAATACTTGTGCTGAAGCTTGATTACGCCTTCATTTTAATCTGTTAGATTTTTTTCCATTCAAAAAACTACACATATATCTCATTATAGTTGTAATATAGATTTAAAAGTAATCCTCTAGTAGTTACTGCTCTATAAACACAGGGTCTGGCAGACTCCAGACGCGCATGCGCAATTGGGCTCTGTACGGGCTTGTTTTCCTAGCGCCGCGTCTTCGTGCCTCGTCGTCTCCCTCCGTGGCTAGTTGTTGTTGCTCGTCTGAGGTTTGAACGATGAGAGACTATAATGGCGACGCGTCTCTTCTGAGTTGAGTCCATGGAACAGTGTCTGGCCTTCCACCGCAGTGTCCCGGAAGGGTTTTTTCAGCACCACGGTGGGCATTAGCAGGGCCAAGCAAACCCGAAAAGGAGTAGTAGCTTTTACCTCCGCGACAAAGAGCCGGGAAGAGCTTTAATCTCGCTAGCTTCGCCGTTGCTAGCCACCGGGCTCGCTGGGCTTGCTAAGTTGGAGAGGTGGCATTCTTCTGTGGACCGGAGGAGAGGGGCGAGCACTTTGCAGAACACTCGGTGCCCTGGAGACTCGCAATGAGGCTTCTCCACGCGCTTCTTGGGTGAATGGTTTCTGGTTCCTCGGGGAGGCAGCTGGCGCTCGCCTTGAAGCGATAGTTTTTGGGACCCAGCAGCCTCCTTGGGTAGCTTAGCTGCTTGATTAGCAGGCTAGCCGTGTGGCTCGCTCCTGCCGCTTTCCTGTTCGGACTTGCTCTCTTTTGGAAAGTATCTACCGGCGCACCGGCAGCTGCCCGGCGAAGCCCGCTGACTCCGCTAACTCGTTGGGATTGTTTGTGTGGCTTTTTCCTTCTTTAAATGACCACCGGCAGGAATAACCGTGCGATGATGGAAGGAGTCGGGGCGAGAGTGGTCCGTGGACCCGACTGGAAGTGGGGCAAGCAGGACGGCGGAGAGGGGCACGTCGGCACCGTCAGGAGTTTTGAGAGCCCGGAGGAGGTGGTCGTTGTCTGGGATAACGGGACGGCTGCCAACTACCGCTGCTCCGGAGCTTACGACGTGCGGATACTTGACAGTGCTCCAACAGGTAACTTTTCTCTGGGTTCACTTCTTTCGCCAACTCGCACTCACAGGGGACCCGATGAACTGCGACAGAGTTGGAGCAGCATAAATGCAGGCTGTCTGGGCCTATTGATGCGACTTTGGATGCGTCTTGTAACAACGATCAGATACTTGCTGCTCACTACATAAAGTGCACCTGCACAACTGTATTTTTAAACTCTCGAAATGCTTTGGAAAAAAAGTGCACATGTAACAGGTTGTCAAAGTTAGCGTTTTACTTAAATAATTGGAAAATGCTTTAACTATTGTAGTGTGCAGTGCCACTTTGTAATTGTCATTTGTTTTGACACAGACTGCCCCCATCCTTTATGGTTAAGCCACAATACTTTAGACTTTAATACCCATGCTGAAAGTATGAATCACACACCCTATATGACATTTGTTATTGTAAAATCCAAATATGACATACTGTAGGTGCTGTTTTTTCTTGGTTTTAAATGCTTCACTTTTACTGACTTAATTTGAATACTCTATGAAGACTGTTGTTTTAAAAGCACCAGTACTTGTGCTTTTGTTGCAATTGCTATGTCAAAGCATTTGCATTTTACCATATTGTTCTTAATGGCATTAATGTATACAAGGAATAAAGCAGGTGCCCTCATGTGGCACAATCATCTGTTGTGGTACTGGAGCTCTCACAAGTGGTACACAAGGAATCCAGCAAGTTTAACACATGTAATGCCATCAAATATTTAGGAATATAGTAACTTCATGTAAAAGCCCCTGCCTCATTATTGATCTGTGCATAGATACAGCTTAATATTCACACTTACTGCACAACTGGATTAGTATCGGCCATTATGGTGGTACTGTGGGAGCCAAGTATTTATTTTGTTGGCACCTGATGTAAAAAGTTTCAGAACCACTGAAATAAATTAGTTAGGTAAATATGGGCAGTAGATTTGTAGTTCTGTGGTTTGTAGCCCCCCCACTATAACAAATGCACGCAAAGATTAGTGTGTCAACAACCTTCACCAGGTTACAGGTTGATGAACCCAGGTGTTAGCCCTCCCCCTCAGTTTATTTGGGGTTTTCCCAAGTGGTCACCGGTGATCTGACCACTTCTTGTCCTCCGGTGTCCATCCTGAGCGTTGCGCCCCCCCCTCTTCTGTCTGTATCCCCCTCTTTCACCCCTGTGTACCACTGCCCTCATTGTGCAGACTCTAACAGCAGGACGGCTGGCGGCCAAAGGGGGGCTGGTGGTGGTCATAGATAAATGAATTCAAAATGCGTTTATTGTACAATAAGATTACTGTGCACCCTCGATGATGTCAGTCTGGGATGAGGAATGCAGACAAAACTGGAAATGACTGACATCAAAACTGCAAAACTATTCTGTGGTGCAGCTCTTTTCTACTCGATATATGCATATTTATATACAGTTTTTCTAGTTATTGTTTACAGGATTGGAAAAACCCCCAAATCTCTAAAGAGCAGTTTTTCTGAAGAATATAAAAAACATGAATGCAATTATGTGCAGTTATTGACAGAAAAAGACCAAAAGTAATGGATTTAAAACCTTTGCATTTCATATCTCCTCTTTAAAACTGGCTTGCAAAATGGAGCTCCGTCCTTTTTAACATGCAGTGTCAAGTTTCTTCACTCACACTTCTGACTTTTCTGCTTTTTAGTAAAATACTGACTCTTTTATGACGGAATTGTAATTTCTTTGTCAGTTTGCTCTCTTGGCGCTTTTCATTTTTTTCCCAGTAATGCAGCTTCAGTGTTTGTGTTGGCTATTTGTGTCCATCCAACCTCGAGTCGTGCCAGCACTTTTTCTGTGTCTTTAGTTAATTTGTCTGAAGAAATGCACTACCCAAAACATTGGCGCTTTTTTGAACGATAACTTGTGTTATTATCTTGGCAAGCAGTTGCACCATTTTCGAGACATTTTTCTAAAAGCAAGCACCTATGAGTGTTTTGTTTCCGAGCGACAAGAAAACTTAAATTTCCTCAAGGCACTAAAATGCAGACTGCAAAGATCATGTCAGCAATTCAGCAGTCACTTAATGCAGAAATGTGGTATTACTTAAATGTCACATTGGTGTATTTGGTTTTTCCCTCTTGTCACCCTCCGCTGTATTTCGCATCAACAAGTTCGCCCCGGTTTCTTGGGCGTTTCTCTTTCTAGAGATGCAGTCACATGATTGCAATCATTGTTTGTGGTTATTGTTGCTGGTGGAAGCCACGTCTTGGGAAGAAAGAGGTCTTGTCGGGGTTTGGAACAATAGGTGAGGACAGATGGACTGTTTATGCTCTGAGATCTGTCGACAGCAAGCCTAATGCATTTTTCGTGCATCAAAACTCTGCGAGTGTGTGAAAATGTTGCAGATGCGTGATGTACACTGATTGTGAACCTCGTGTAACAGCCTGTTTGTTTTGTTAACTCTGTCTGTCACTGCGTTCCCCCCCTCAGGCATCAAGCATGACGGCACCATGTGTGACACCTGCCGCCAGCAGCCTATTATCGGCATTCGCTGGAAATGTGCTGAGTGCACCAATTACGATCTCTGCACAACCTGTTACCATGGAGACAAGCATCACCTGAGACACCGCTTCTACAGGATCACCACCCCAGGCAGTGAAAGGTTAGTATATCCGAGTGGCGCTCACGTAAGACCCGCCCAGGATGCAGTTGCGTAAAGTCCCCCGTCCATCGCCATGATTGGCTGCCCCCCCCCTTTTCTTTTAAACGTGAGTGTGGCCTGTAATATGGGAATGTGTGCGACATTTGAGAAGTCGTTTGTGCACCCTGCCTCTCAGGCAGACAGAATCCGTCTCTGTGCTCCTAGCCCTCAGTTGCCAGGCAACTACCCAGCCTGAGTTTATGGTTCAGTCAGATCTTTTGAAAAAAAAATGATACTAATCCAGTCTTTTTTTCCTGATTGTGTTTTTGCACATTTGCCTTTTTTCCCCCGCCTCTCAAATTTTGGATTGAAAACCCGGGTCCATTTGTCACATAATAAAGCTCTGTTCAAGAGCTTGCTCAAAAGTCTCTTTTGAAGTTCAGGATTGTACTTTTTGAGGCACTTGTTGAAATTCTCAGTGTTGCAAAAAAGATGCTGGAATATTATACTGTCTTCGTGGTGAGGTGGCCTTTTGTTATTTAGGGAAGAAGCCAAGAAACTTCAGTAAAGCCCCTAAAGTTACTCACCATAAGGAACAGAGTGTGCTGTCTGGTGTTCCAGAGAAAAGCTCTTTGTTTCTTTTTTGTCTTAACAGGGTGTGCTTAAAGTCCTCCTGTCACTCTCAATGCCTTGTTACAGCAGAAGCACCCAAGTTTGTTTTTGTTGTGCTCATGTCAAACACCACCACCTCCTCTGTGTACTGCAGCTGTAACTGTAGAGTGAAAAAAGGCATCCTTCATACCCTCCGCACGACATATTATAGATGTAAAAAACTGTTTGTGAGTGGTTGCTTACGAAGAAAACAAGCCGTTTAAGGGTTTATTGTGTAACAAACCCAAACTGCTGTTTTAAGTTTTACTTAATGTTTAATTCAGGTTTGTTTCTTTGATTGCATTGAAAACAGTCACTGAGGGAAGTAGAAGTTCATCTCCAAACGAATCACATTGTTGACTGCTGGAGACAGCTTTACCCAGCACATGGTTTCCAGTTGGACATGGCAGAAGCCAATTATTTGATGGCTACAAGCTTTCACTGTATGTTAGCTTCTCTCACTAAAGTGAGCGAGTTGGGCTTGATTGGGATTTCACGGAGCCTGTCGGTCCTGTGATGGTACTTCATTCATTTCAGGCCTGTTTCAGTGAACCACCATAGTTTGGGGGGGGAATGAACACATGGCCCAACAGCTGGCAGCCTTTTCAGCCGAACACAGCTTCATTTCCCCTGAGACAGGCGTGGCAAAACACACAATGGGTGCTGGAGGTCTCCCCAGCTCGCACTGCTCCTGTGGTGTGCAGAGATGTTTTGTTCCACCACGTTAAGTTCTTTTGACGAACTGCTGAAAAGGGAGTGGTTAGAGGCCACAAGCTGTTTGCAATGGTCAGACGCGCACTGTCCAGCTGCTGCGTCTACCAAGACTCCCTTGCACGTTTGATAGTCGAGAACTCAACTGGATTTGGTGTCATCTGTTCGATGTGTTGCCTTTTAGCCCGGAGGCTTGATTGCAGCTCGCATGAGTTGTTTCAAATTGCATGTTTGACTGCTGACTCACAGGCTGCCTGATGCCTTCAATGTTCAATAATTGTGGAGGGAAAAAGAGCCGTCAGTGCAATGCAGAGCAACAGAAAAATGATCATTCAAAATGTTGTGACATGTCAGCTGCTGCTGCAGGTTTGTCTGAAGTGATCCTTCAAGGTTCTGGCATAAAAGTTGTGAAGCTTTATTCAGATACGTAGTGCAGCCAGAAAGTATTCAGACCTCTTTTTAAAGTTATTTTTTTCATTACAGACTCATGAAAAAAACAATTTAATAAGTTTTAGTAAATAATTTGTCTCGGAAATATGGTCCTTATTGTTTATAATTGTTTTTCCTCTGAAAGTTTGGTTCAAGAATTCAAAACAAAGCTTTTTTTTATGTTTTGTTTTGAAATCCTGTGAATCTCAATCTCCTCAAATCTCCTCGGCAACCTGCTGCTGCTCCCAAAAAACAGCGTGCTGCAGAATGCGTGCAGAGGGTGACCTGCTGTCTAGACTTGCTGTAAACCACAGGTTCTTTGGAGTCGCAGTCACTGTGGTCAATTAGTCCATGATGGCAAGTTGTTCTCCTTATTTTTCCACAGTCGCTGCACTCACTCCCCCCCTTTTTTTTGCACACACTGCTTATGCCCCAAAGTGGGTGGGCATTTAGTGTGTTAGAGCTTCATCCGATTGGTTGAATATACTGACATAAAATCCATAGAAATCTTTTACATTGGAGACAACACCTTCTATGAGGTTGAAGGTGAGAGCGGAAGGTCTGCTGTGTTTCTTTTCTCGGAACTGTGTTGCTTTTGTTTGCGGGTCCAGGCTCACCATATGCACAGATAAACATTGGGAATCACTATCAATGAATAATGTTTAATTTGTTGCTTGGCTGATTGCTGTCTAAAGGGCAGACACTGTCTGTTTCGGATTTTGTTTCCTCCCGAGTCACACTTCCTGTAAGCAATGACTGACATGTGTTTTTTCTGGCAACGTCGTTTGAATGCTCCCAATTTGGGGAAAAAACCATCTGAAATCTTTGTTTTGTGATCAGAGTGCTGTTGGAGTCCCGCCGCAAGTCGAAGAAGATCACAGCCAGAGGGATCTTCACCGGCGGTCGGGTGGTGAGAGGAGTGGACTGGCAGTGGGAGGACCAGGATGGAGGCAACGGCAGGAGAGGAAAGGTGGGTCACCGACCATGCAACTGGAGCTCCAAAACAACATCCTTTTTGCCCTTTTTCTCTTTTTTAACCCAATAACTGCTGACCGAATAAAAGTTTACCTGTTCACAAATGACCGTCAACAAAACCAAAACCCTTCATAAAACAATCCGTCGTCGTTTCATATAAGTTGTAGTCCAAAATCAGGCCCCGGTGTGTCTTTCTTCTTTTATCAACAACTCAGGAAGTGATTAGATTTCCATCCACGGGTGTGATTGTCAGTCATCCTTGCAGCTCTTCCATACATGGTGGGTGACGGGAACTTGTTATGCAGCACTGAGAACACCTTTCTCTCCTCAGGCTCCCTCTGTTAATGCCTGTTAATCTTCATAGAGATCAGAAGCAGTTGCCAGTGCAGGTTATTAAAGGCTTAAATGCATCATCAGAGAATAATGTAGGGTGTGATGAAGTTGCATTTGTTTAGCATATTCTTTTTATATTTATATTAGAACTGTGCAGTAAAGTGCTTGTATCTTGACTCTGGTCCAGACCCCTGAGTATTCAATTTATGAGTCCCTTCAGGCAACTAAAGACTTAATTTTGCTGTGCTATTTAATGACATATCTCATTACTCTTTTATAAGGCTGTAAGCAATGCACTCTCTGGAAAACTACTATGAAATGTCCTGCAGCTTGGATGTTGTGTCAGGTTGGCATGTCTCTTACGTCTTAAGGCCCATTAATCAATTGGTTCTGGAAGGGTTCTGAAAATAATTTAGCACTTGGAGTTCAGTGTTTACTTAGGGCTCTGTTTTAATCATAGCATTAATTTTTCCCTCCCACAAGCTCTGCCTCTGACACCTTCTCTGTATTAGCTCAAATATTTAGGCCTCACATCAAGTTTGCGCAGCTTTTTTTTTCTCGCTGCGGTAAGTTTTGAGGTCCTGCCTAACTGATTACGTTTTAATTAGCATGTCAGGGTTCTTAATGAGGTGATATTCCATAAACAGGAGAGCACTCGATCAAAGAACTGTCCCTTTATGAGTTTATTGTCGTCTGTGAAGAGAGAAAGTGTTGTTGATGTACTGAACTCGAAATATCACTGATCTGATTGAAGGCACCTTGTCTGAATACGCTCCAGTTGTCTTCTACTGATTTCTTCACTATGTTTACGAGGCTTTGTTGATTATCTACACGGCAAAGATGCTGTTTATCTTAGTGTGGGGGGGGGGGGTTACGATTGATTAACTCCCTATATTGGATGCAATGCGATGAAATAGTGTTTTGCGGGAAAAATCTAGTGGTGAAGCTCAAGTCTGCTCACCAATCGACCGGCCTCAAACGTCCGAGATCCACCAATGCTGCGTTCAGTAAAGCTCAATCGGACAAAGGCAGATGATTATCTCCTATCGAAGTTAGAGAAATGCTCATCTAAGCCATGTGGTTCTCAGTGTTTGCACACCTGGCAAACTTGTGTGGCTATGTAATTGAAAAGCAATTAAAGCTGCTTAAAAATCCAACTGTCAATAAAAAGTCACCTTTGTGTTTCATATTTTCAAAAGATTGTGTTTCCACACAAGTTTTTTTTCCATTAATCTTT
Source organism: Malacoctenus gilli (assembly GCA_032164315.1). Classification (NCBI taxonomy): domain Eukaryota; kingdom Metazoa; phylum Chordata; class Actinopteri; order Blenniiformes; family Labrisomidae; genus Malacoctenus; species Malacoctenus gilli. The sequence goes on from JASSRZ010000042.1 coordinate 15,320,915, forward strand.
GTGGTGTGTGTCTCTCTCGGAGCTTCTTCTGGGTGTAAAAGTTATTTTTCTTAAGCCTAATCGAGCAGTTTGAACGGTGCGGTGATCAAACTTGTGAGATTAATGAAGAGCTTTGGGCTCCATCCAGTGTTGCGCTCGAGCCGTTTAATTAAAAACGCACTGTTCTGAATGATTACGACACCATAAAGGTCGCTCCAGCCAACTGACTCCACTCCATGTAAATTAGTGGAGGAAGTTTGAAGGGAACCTATGAGCGTTTGCATGCGTGCTGACAGCAGTGAAAGGGGTCACTGCAGAAAGGGCGAGAGCCAATGACGAGCGGTTCTGATAAACGGGTGCAGAAGCAAAGCATCGCTTCTGCGTTATGAGCCGTTTGACGATAATTTAACCCCATTTTGAAAATATAATGGTGTCAAAAATAAACATGTGAAAGGACGCCATAGTTGAGGTGATGTGTGGCAGATTTCAATACGCTCATCTTTATCTTTACTCGCTCATGTGAGTTTTAGTTTCAGCACATCAAAGGGATACTTTGGCTCGAGTGTCAATGTTGAATTTTGACTGAAATGAGGCAGCGTGTCATTGCACAGTTTTACAGAGACTGGACGCTGCCCTGTTTTGTCATTTTCGATTACAGCTACGCTCTGCCCTAAATGTGGGCGGGTTCACCCCTCGCAAAGTGACCTGGAACTCATGACCTAATTTGTGTGCGACACAGAAACAATGCAGCGTGACGGAGGACATTGAGGCCGTGTTTAACTTCTGCTAGTTTGGTAGCAGGTGGGAATCACCTGATGGAAAACCCAAACAACAAAGGAGAATCGAGTTGACTAAATGATGGCATGAGCACCAATGCAACCGCAGACATTTTTCTTGTCAGCGCTGGATGTCCTCACATTCCCAACAGATCCTTTGCACATGTTTTCTTGAGTTTTATATGCATTTGGGAACATTACTGGGAACTTTCCTCTTTTAATCTTAAAACTTCCTAAACAGCACTTCAACGTTCCCATGTGTAAAAGATGCATGCTCAGCTTCTTGACATTTCCACAGGTCTGCTTCTCTGTACTTCTTTTTAACCTTCACTCTGACCTTTATTTTGAAAGCAGCCACAGAGATGAGTAAAGGGTCATGTCTGATGGCATCATAAAAGTGCTGTTTTTTAACCCTGCAAAATGATGCATTCGAGTGTCTTCGTTGAAAACCTGAGACCTGACGATGTGCCCAATATTTGCTGTCGATGATCAGGGATGCAGCTCCGCACCATCATCGTTCGACTGCGGTTCATGATAAACTATCTTAATCCTCATCTCCTCCTTTCCTCGCCTCTCTTCTTCCTTCTTTTCCTCCTTCTTAGGTGACCGAGATCCAGGACTGGAGCGCCGCCAGCCCTCACAGCGCCGCTTACGTTCTGTGGGACAATGGGGCCAAGAACCTGTACCGAGTGGGCTTTGAGGGAATGGTGAGCGGACGTTCAAGACTGACCCCCTCCCGCCCGTTCGCTCTTGCGCACACGCACGCACGCTCCCACACAGAAAGTCGGACAAAAGATCAGCTGTCGGCCCGCTTTTGTGTCCGACCGCAGGGCTGCGGCTCTTTTCTTTCGCTGCGTGGCTTTTGTGCCGCCGGGCAGCCTGCATGAGCACGGCAGCTGGAAGGAAAAGGTATCTACATGATAAAGGCAGTCTGTTCTTTTAGGTTTTTTCAAGGGGGTTGGGGGGGTACAGAGAGGTCAGCTCTAGAAGGGGGGGGGGCACTCTCTTGAGGTTGCGGGCACAGCCACACGCGTCACCAATGAAGAGGAATTGTCTCCATTGGTGGAGACAGTGCAGCCTTTTTTTAAAAAGTGCCCAATAGAGTTCCTGAGTTGCATAACGGATTTGTCTGTTGTTCCTCTGATTGGTTGAAAAGGAAGTAGAAGACATCTGCCTCTGAATTAGGTAAAGCGTGGATTAGACCCCCCAGATTGACAGTTTTTTTGCGGGGGGGGGGGGGGGGGTGCACCACAGACAGTAAACCCACCAAAAGAAAAAAAGGCACACCACCTCGGTTCCAAATTCTTCCCGCAGGAAGAAGGCACTCCTGTTTAGTCAAGTCGGCAAAAGCCCAGTGAGATTAAACACGTCGCTGCTGACTGGATCCCGGACCAGAGACACCAGTTATTAATCTGTTGAGACTTGTCGTAGTCAGGACTTTGCCGCTCGCTCTGCCCTCTAACTCCGCCACGGTGGCTGCGTGTCTGAGTCATCACAAATGATTTGATGTGTGGCAGTGCAGCGCTTCATTGTCCTGCCTTCCCTTCAGGGCACTGATACTGTTGGTATTCCAGGCAACCACAGGGCTGCTGCAGCCTCGTGTGTGTGTGTGTGTGTGTGTGTGTGTGTGTGTGTGTGTGTGTGTGTGTGTGTGGGTGTGAGTGTGAGAGTGCGCGTGTGAGTGTGGGTGTGCGCGCGCGTGTACG
>JASSRZ010000042.1:15327756-15342523 GCA_032164315.1 Malacoctenus gilli
GGGCCGTGGCCATGGGGCCGGTGCGCCCCCCCCCCCCCCCCCCCCCTGCGATGTTTGCACAAATAGAAGTTTTACCAACACGTGGAGCTGAAAGTATGCTCGCCAAACGAACTGCTAGAAGAGAACTGGAAAGTTTTTTTTTTCAGATCGTTCACTGCCGCTCGGCCTGCTGCGGCTCACGCCAACGCGCCGCGCGTCCCTGCCAAAGCAGATCCTTCCCAGCAGCTAACGAGCCTTTAAACCCCCCCCCCCACCTCCGAGATAGCGTGCAGCTTTGATCACTAGCCACGCCTTTTACCCCACCCGCTGCTGCCTCTGCTGCAGCACTCTGCGTTATTGATGGCATCCTCCAGGACAGCCCCCCCCAGACCGCGCTCCGCACACTCGCTCACGGTGCCTCTGTCCTGTTCAAGCTGAGATCCAGAGGAAAGAATTCAGTTAGAAGGCTTGAAGGTCCCATGACATGGCTGTATAAACTATTTCATGTAGTTGGTAAGCTGTATATGTTATTTATCAGCAGAAAAAAACACATTTCTTTCACGTGGGGGAGGTTTGTTTTGGCAGGCCAGATTTCCTTCCTCATTGAAAAGGCTCCGTGCGGTAATAATATGCGGCTCTATTTCTGAGCTAATTTCTGATTGGCTACCACCTCATTTGGAAACCTGATCGAACACGCCCCCCCCCCTTCTGTAATAACAAGCATAAATCTGCTTGTTTACGCACAGCAATAACGCACGTAACTCTGAACAAGCAATTTATTAAACCACGTTCTCAAAACCACACAACCGAGTGTGTCGGATACAAAAAAAATGACGATCATTAAAAATACGGACGGTACGGACATGCTCGCTGTCACTGTTGTCATTGGAGAAAATAAAATACGTAGCCTGCCAGTTTTTCATAGCATGAGAATCTGTTTTTGGATTGGACAGCTTCTGAACAAGGAGACAGTGCTGACCAACCATGAACAGGTCCTTTGACACTCACTTTTGACATTAACATGGCCTCATCAGTGCCCAAAGGGTCATATTATACCCTGAAAACCCCAGAAAAGTGAATTTTGATGTCATGGCACCGTTAAAGCTTCGTCCTCTCCGTATTTCCTGTGTCGCGTTGGGAGTAGAGGGGTCTCCTTTGGCCCGTTCTTGCCTTTCCGCCGTCTTCTTTTCTCCCTTTCCTCCTTTCTCTGTCTTTTGTCATTGGACACTGAACACGTGCTGCTCCCCAGCATGCACACTAATGAGTTTTGTCACCACATCTCGCAACAGACCCTAGGCAAGGTGGGCCGCGTGCAGCAGATCTACTCGGACAGCGACCTGAAGGTGGAGGTGTGTGGGACCTCGTGGACGTACAATCCCGCCGCCGTCACCAAGATCGCCCCGTCCGGCTCCGCTGTCAGCAATGCCTCTGGAGGTACGGCGTGCACCAGGAACACACAAAGAGCTGCGTTCTCCCCCTCCGTGTGGAGTATCAAAACACTGCATTACTCGAGCCCCTTTTTTAGACAGATTCAGCGTCACAGCACTGCGTCGTATTAGGACTATCAGGCGACCAGTAAAGCTTCTCACACAGGTCAGCTAAGGTGGGCGCTGGGTGGGCTTTCGCGCAGCAAGCCAGCTCTGCTAAAGGTAAAGAAAGAGGGGACTCAGTATTGAGCGTGAAGCTGCCGCTTGGCTTCAGTAGAATTAACAGCCTGTTGTTTCTTGAAGAGGCCCAGTTATGCTATTTCGACTTTTTTCAGCTATTCACAGTGTAATAGTGTTGAAAGCTCATTCAGACAAGCGAGCCGCGCCCCCTCTTTTCACATAAACTCATGTTTGAGATGTCGAGCGTGCCTCTCCATTCAGTTTCAATGGTGGTAGAAAAGGTCTGGCTCAGTGATTGGACAATTTCTCTACGCTGGGCACGCTCCCGACAACTGCGACCAGCAGTTAACCAATCAGAGGCATCCTGCATCATTGTAGGGGTGGGGCTTAATGCGGAAGAGCCTCATTCTGCTTGTCTCTGAAGGGGCGTCTATCTCCTGTCTAGGAGACAATCGAGATATAATGAAATACGGTGTTTGAGAAAAAGAGCTTGATGAATTTCTCTCATTGTGGACTTGCATACGAAGACAAAGACATCCAAAATGTGTAAAATAGAGCCACTTTAAACACCAAAAACCTCTTGTCGTGTTTGTAATAAGTCACCTTCTCGTCACTGTCCTCTGCTGCCACCTTCGTAGCTTGTCCGCTCGCCCACTCGCAGGCCCTCTTTCACACCGAACGTTCCGTCCCCGGGGACGTCGCTTTTGTTTTGCGTCTTGCCGTTTGTGTGAATCGTGCCAACATTGTTCCCTCGTCCGGCCAGAGCGTCTGTCTCAGCTGCTGAAGAAGCTGTTTGAGACGCAAGAGTCCGGAGACATCAACGAGGAGCTGGTCAAGGCGGCGGCCAACGGAGACCTGGCCAAAGTGGAGGACATCCTGAAGAGGCCTGACGTGGATGTGAGTGCCTCTGCTTTTGCGGCGTTTGGCTCCGAGACAGGTGCGGGCGGTCTTAGCCCGCTTAACGTTGGAAAGTGAACAGCCCTGGCTGTCCTCTAGTCGCCCGCTCAGTATATGGAGCAGGCTGAGAGTCGCCCAGGAAAGGCCTTAAGATCCTCCCACTCGTGCACTTCTCCCGATCTGAAAAGCATTAGGACGGGGCCCAGAGGAGGCACCAAAGAGTGCCGGTGTGCTTTGCAGCTCAGACCTCAATTCGCTCTCCAAATCCTGCTGAGATTGACAAACCCCCGCACGGCGGGAGGCTGCGTTAGGCCACCGCGCTAAAGCAGGTGCCTTGTATAGGTCACGAAAAACTGGTTACATCACGTCTGCGACGCCGTCCTCTCTCGGAGCGGCGGAGAGTGAATGAGTGCGTGTCATTGGCGGAGGCTGGCGAGATGCCCTATTGCCTTTCAGTGGAATTATTCGCTTAAAGCTGAGCGCACCGAGCTCGGCCAAGTGATCCGCCTGCCAGGACAAGAGACGTCTCGAAACTCCCGGAGGAGACCACATTAATATTTATGCTCGCAGTTTTTGCAGTGCTGCAGTTAGTGATGAAACAGCAGCGAGCGAGCGCACACGCACGCGCGCAAACATCGCCTGCCTGTCTATACAGAAAACCATCAAGACACTGCCTCATTGTCTAACATCCACTTCAGTGCATGAGAGTTGTGGCGTGATGTGAAATATCAATGCAAACATCTCAGTAATCTGACATTTAGTTAGGATGGGTTGAAAGCTCATAATTTGATTAATTTCAATCATGTATTCAGCTCGTCCATCAGATTAGATTACAGGACTGATGTCTGTGATTGGTCCCAGTTCTTTTTCTACTATTAAGTGATGTGCACTACTCCAAATAAAACTGTGATTCTAACTGAGCAGAGATGACAAAAGCGGTTATTTTGATCGGAAGGTTCCACTCGTCTTTCCTCGCTATTTTAAAACCAAGTGAAGTCTTCTGCTGCCGCCCTGAAAGCCCCAATTTAGGAACTTGTTTACTTTTCCTTTTGTTTGTTGTAGACAGCAGACAAGGGATTTCCACGCAGGTATTGAAGGTCTCACTGTTCTCGATGTGTCACCAGGTAAACGGGCAGTGTGCTGGTCACACTGCGATGCAGGCAGCCAGTCAGAACGGCCACGTGGACGTCCTGAAGCTGCTGCTCAAGCACAACGTGGACCTCGAGGCTGAGGTCGGTACCTCCTGAGATTAAAAATGTGGAGGGGGGGGGGGTCTGATCCCACCGCAAATGCATCCTCAATTCACTCAAAATCTCTCGGTGCTCAGGACAAAGATGGAGACCGGGCGGTGCACCACGCAGCGTTCGGGGACGAGGGCTCTGTCATCGAGGTGCTGCAGAGGGGTGGGGCTGACCTGAATGCCAGGAACAAGAGACGGCAGACTCCCTTACACATAGCTGTCAACAAGGGCCATCTACAGGTGGTCAAAACGCTCCTGGACTTTGGCTGCCACCCCAGCCTTCAGGTAATTATCAGTCAGCCCCGCCCTGAGAAATGGCTTCATGACCTGGCAAGAGGAACTGTCCTCTGCGTGTGTGTCTGTGTGTGTGTGTCGGATGTCCTTGATTCAATCGTCAAGTCTTTACTTTTTATAGTTCTACACAATCACTTACTGCTCTTTCCATTTTTGGACACACAGGGCTCTTATCACATTTCTACCTCCGTTCTCAGAGTTTCACAGTGAATTTGGTGTTTTCATCACACTTCATCCGAACTGATCCTTGGTCAGTCTGATACCTGATTTTCAGAGCAAGAGAAGAAAACAGGAGATGCTTGTAGTATATTATGATTGTTTAGCAGCCATTCAATTGACTGCAGTCAACAGACTGCGAGAAACAAGTGTGATGTTGTGATCATCCAGTCTTGCATTGCTTTCCGTCAGTGCACGATGAGTTTTTCTCACTGCAGCATGAAGTTGGACCAGTAATAAGTTCCGCCACTCTGAGAAACCAGGAAGCTAACACACGGTTGCCCCCCCCCCAACCGTAGGACTCAGAGGGCGACACGCCGCTGCACGACGCCATCAGCAAGAAGAGAGACGACATGCTGTCGGTGCTGCTGGAGGCCGGCGCCGACGTCACCATCACCAACAACAATGGCTTCAACGCCCTGCACCACGCCGCCCTGCGGGGGAACCCAAGGTATGTGATGCTTCTGCTGCTTGCTAAGTTAAGTTTTCTGGTCTTTGGGGCATAAAGGAAAGTGGAGGAAGGCCTCCTGTAAGTGGAGTCTGGAGGAGGCATTCTGGAGGTCTTACGAATTGTTTTGTTTTGATGCTCTTTGTCCAATTTGATGTCGAGGCTCTGTATGTCACTTATTCGCAGGATGTGTTGCAAACCTCCTGCGCTGCTCCTTCTTATATTGATCTGTCAGTTTATTGAGCTCCTCCCTCTTGTATGATGGCGACATTGAATGTGCCCTTCACTCTGGTTTTACATTGTGGTTTTGGGAGTCCAGTGTTCAAACAGCATGCACTGTAACCTTTCATCGAGGCCACCCCGGGTTCGGGAGCCACTCGTGTAATATGGAACCGTGAAGGTGCCACCATAATCCTTGATTGTACATCAGCATCTGCCCTTTATTTTATATCTTTGCTTCCATTCATAGATTTGAAATTTTCCAGTCTTGTTTTTTAAAAGATTTATTTGTCCAGGCCTGTCAGTCCTCTTCTGTGTGTGAGGCTTCTTCAGTTTTCCCCTTTTTTGTGTCAGTTTGGCTAATAGCTCCAGAGTGAATGTGTCCCTTCCTCTTTTTCTTTTTTTTTTTGCTGCGCTCATCCGTCACCGCGTAGCGCAAGCGAGTCTGGAGTGGCTGCTCTGCGCTGCTGCTGCTGCAGCAGCAGTTCATCTTGTCCTCCACCACTGCTATTTCTGGCCAGCAGGTTTGCAGTTCGACTCTTTGGCTGGTTTATTCTGGTCCCTCAACCCCCCGAGCGCATTAAAGATGGCTCGGAGAGATGGTTGTCTGTATCAGGTTGATCGTCCAGGGTCTTTTAAGGTGATGGATAATAACGTTGCACGGGCGGGCTAAAAGAGCGGGGCGGTTTTGAGAAAAGCTAACAGCTGCTTCCTGCGCGGAGGGCTTTGAGTGCATTATACGGGTGCATCGGTGCGCTCGCGCGGTCATCCCAGGCTAAATGTCACCCCCCCCCCCTCGCAAGCATTTATTTCTCTGGCATGAGGACAAATGGAATTGAGGTCACAAGCGTGTGGAACACCTGTCACCTGCTGCAAGCCCGGACAGACGCGCCGGCCTGGCTCTGCAGCGCCGCACAAAAGCTGAGCTGGAAGTGGGACCGGTTTACTGGAATCCACTGGATTTACACAGTCACTCCGATCAAAGAAGCTTCATCGAGGCGAAATCCAGGGTTGTCGTTTTTTCTTTGTAGAAGCAGTTTGCTTCGATTAGAATCTTACAAACATGATTTATCTGAAGCTCTTAAAAACAGTGAGTCTGAACTTTAGACTGAACGCAGCTGCTTTTATGTACAGCAAAGTTTGATTTATAAGAAGGTTGTCAACATCACTCAGGCTGAAAACACAACATCTATTTACCATAAGCAATCACTCAAAATCAACAAAATGCATGTAAAGAAAGGAGATTTTTATGTGACGTTCAAGGACCAGATGCTGGTTTTAGGTCAGTTTAGTGCTGTCATGTCACTTTGAATCACCAGAGAGGGGTTTGAGTCAACAAGCAGTTTCCCCTCTTTCTTTTTTTTTTTTTGCAAACAATCAAAACTGCACTGTGATTTTTGTTTTTGGCACATATTTATAGGCAGTGACATAAATTGAAAATCCAGTTTAACAGAATATAAACTGAACGAGTCCCTTGTGAAAAACCTCATATAAAAACCCTTCCGTTACATCTGGCAAGTATTTTTTTGGGAGACCAACTGACCGAAACAACACGATTCTGAGACCGAGAAAGTGTAGAAGCGGCATTTCTGAGTCCTGAAATTGAACGAATAAATAAAAGAATATTATTATTACTTTTAGTGCGTCTCGTGGCTCTCCAAATTAACATTGTAAGTGAAGGAAGGAAAAAAAGCCACAGGAATTGGAAAGTGTACATCCAGTAATCCAAACAGATCCTTGGAAATAAAGAAACTCGACTGTTCTTCTGTTGTTTTTAAAAAAAAAAAAAAAAAATCTTTGAAACATTAATGAGTACCAGTAAACATACTTAGCAAAGGTCACAGAATGGCAGGGTTTAAACAATATTATTTGCTTTATAAATATTAAAACATATGAGGGTAAGGGGGTCTATGCAAACGCAGCTTCCTAAGATACAGCTGGGAAGCCGAGTCGCTGTACGGCCCATCGATTTACAGCGCAAAAGTGCTTGAGTACAGACTTTTCTCGAGCAGGGGGCCCCCGTCGTGTCGTATGTGTGTGCGCGTGTGTGTGCGTGCGCGCCGCTCGCTTCGGTCCACGCTCCGTCCTCTCGCCTTCAGAGAAACGAAGATATATGTCGCCGGCTCCACTCTACCCATTTACTTTTATTTCACGCTCGAGCTCCTGCAATATCGGGGAGACAGTACGCGGCCCTAAAGCCGGGGGAAAAGCTCTCCCCAGGTCGAAGCGAAAAGCACGTCGTCCAGCGCGTTTCTCAGCCGAGGGCCAGTTGTTTTGATCGAGTGCTTTGAAGGGGTCTTCAACGGAGAATCGCGTCTCCGAAAACGCTCCACCGACGGTGGTTAGCAGGAGCATCGGAAAGCAATGAGAAACCATTTCCCACACTGCTCATCAGGTTAATGACTGGCATTCTTATTACCGCATTCTGCCGGCGATGTCGGGATTTTAATGATCTTGTTTTCGAAGGAGGGAGGTGGAATATTTTAGTTTTTTATTCGAAACACACCAAAGGAACTTTAAATCGAAGCGTGGTGGGGTGGTGAGTCATTCCTGGGTTTAGTGTAGAGGGCTCTCCTGGTCCTGGAGGGCCACGCTCCTGCATGCTTCTCAATGTGTCCAAGCTCCGATGTATGGAGCCTCATAACAAGCAGCTGCGCACAATGAGGCGGGTTCGAGTCGAGACGCACCTCTTTCGTGACGGGATCCCCGTCAAACAGCAGCTTCTGGGTTCCCTTTGAGAGCGTGCCAGGGCCCCCTTGGTGGATTTGTAATATGTTATATGGCCGGGTGTTTTCAGAGCGTGGGTGGGTCTTCCAGCAGTGGAAAAGAGATTGAGGAAGACGCTCGGGAAGAACCCTGTGGGTGACAAATGAATGTTTCAACGTGCAGTCCCGAAAAAACAGAGACGGATCAAGCCCAACCCTGCAGGGGAGCGGCAGGAGCAGCAGAGCTTCACTGTATTTTGCGCAGACACACACGCACGCACAGACACACTCATAAATTAAGCCTCGTTGTTAACTTTTACAATTGCTAGTAAATTGAAAGCGCCGGTATAACCAGCAGTAACTTGTTTAGGGGTGCCCCCCCCCCCCAGTTTCTCCCCCCCTTGTTCCTCTGCATGTGTTTACCGCAGCCTCGGCCTGCTCGGGGAGCCTGGCTCGTCTCTGTGTCTTCTCCCCCCTCAGGCCGCACCGAGCTAGTAGCTGCTACAGTACTGTAAACAATACGATTAATAGCCCATGACTCATAAACGGGCTCTAAACAAGCCCTGCAGCGGCTGCCTCTGCCTGTCCCCCGTCACCTCCTTGTAATATTCCCCCCCCCCCCCCATCCCACTCATAGATTTCTCGGCTTTCGAACCTCCTTATGGTGAGACGCTCGCGCGCTGCCCGAATGTCTCATTTCTCCCCGATTAACTGTCAGCCCAATATTGGAGGATTTACAACACGAGTTCCAATTCGATTAAAAGTTCTTTGTGTCCTCTCGATGAACAGGAAATTTGGCAGTAATGGGATGAATATTTACATTATTGTTTGCACTGAGCAAAAATCCTTCCGTTTTTATCAGAGTAGTTAATGAACGAGACTCTGTCGACTCTAATAATGATGATTTACACTTTGATGTTATTTCAACCACTTTTATTTTGAAAACCAGACAGTGACACTCCAAAAAGATCCTTTTGTTTGGCTTTATTCGATGAGAACTGATTCTACACACCAAAACACAATATATTAATTACCATACAGTCATATATAACCGTATGTGACTTATGATTCAGCAGGCAGTTTTGCCCTCTGTTCATATATGAACAGAAAATACAAGATGATTGTATACAAGACAGAATAAGTATAACGGTAAACATGTTTGTGTCAATGAAACATACACAGTGCACGCTAACAGGTCAAAAGAAGTAGGTGCAGCTGCAAAGCCTCAACTCATCATCGTCAAACTTTTGACAAGCAGTTCTGTGACCCCCCACCCCCCCTGACATTTATTGTCAAAATCCGGTTCTGATTATTTGTAGTTTTGTTTAAATTCACTGCGAATACTTTAATGGAGAGGTGCAAGTTACAAATATAACTTTGTCACTGGCCACTGTGCGTATGTATGCTCATTACACGCGGCTGCAGTTTGAGGTGACATTGGTTGCCGTCGCCGCTGTCGTCGCGGAGGCAGCGCCGTGTCCTGCTGCATGTGCACCTCCGAGGAACGCAGGCGGGACGAGTCATCGACATCTGACACCGTTACCAGCAGGAGGAAAGAAAAAGGGGGGGGCAGTTTACGGGGCCTCTGGGAGTCCGGCTTTAGAATTCACACATATAGAGTTTCTTTTTTAAACACTTAAAATCAAACGTGTTGAAACATTAAGATATTTAGAAGGAAAACCTTGAAAATAGGCTTCACAGTATTTAATTTGAGCTACTTTAAAGGGTGAAACAGCCCTAAGATCATTGTTTAACATTACAGTTCTTGTAAATTGTAATAAATAACATATTGAAACGAGTTGTTTTTGAATGCTTTAGAGTCACATGAAGTTATTATGACAAGTCAGATGTTGCTCATTTCATCCTGAGTCAAGTAACACACTATAAAAGCATCGATTGCTTTGTTCCCATTGACTGACTTTACATGTTGATGTGCTTGTTTGAGATCAAGCTAATTAGTTTAGACTGTTACAGTGCATGTCTGATTTTTATTCAGCAGTTCCAAAAGTTTCCAGATATCCGCCTGCTTAACCCACATCCTCCTAATTGGTTTGAGTAATGAGACCAGTGACAACTTTGTAGATCAGCTGCGGAACAAAGGCTTCGGGGGGGCTTTTGTGGTTCTGTCGGGTATTTGCTGTGAGAAAAAGAGCCGGAGCCAGCGTTAAGTGCCAAATTAGGAAGGCAGAAGACCTGGAGAGAGTAGAAAAAGACTGGGGAAGGGGGAGGGGGTGCTTGGTTTGATCTGCCTGCTTCTCTCTCATCTGCGGCGCGACGGTAACCTGCTCCTGTGATTTGTGCGCTCGGGCATCATCGGCGCCAGGCTCGTCCAACTTCGCTGTGGGGAGGCGCGGGGGAGGCCAGAGGAGTTCTTTTGTGTCCGCGTGCGCCGAACGGCCAGATTTCTCTCGCGCTCCCGTTGTCGTGTTTCCTCTTCTTTCGAACTCTTTTGCGGTGCTTCCTGCTGGGCGGCGCTGGGCTGCCTTTCCCCCTCACCCCTCCTACTCCCCCCCCCACCCCCCCCCCCTTCTTTTGGCTGTTCCCACCCACAGAGTAATTGTCTATTAGCATCCAGTGACAGTCGGTTTGGAGAGCGTTACAGCGAGACAGCCGCGCATTCTCGCACAGGCATGTGAGCGCAGTATTTCGGAACCAGCGCATGCTGCACGGCTCGCCCGCCCGTCCCTCCCGCCCCTCCCTTCCTTCTCTCCCTTCTATTTTTGAAAACCGCCTGGTCAGAATATCAATGCCTTCTGGTGGGCAGAAATGCAGCACTCGAGTCAGGAAAAGGGGCGACCATACACAAGTTCTCAGAGAGGGGTATTTGTCTTTTATTGAGAGCATGGGTGAAACCGGTGACTCGATGGATTGCGTCAGGTACCGTCTGCGAAGTCGGAGCCGCCGCCGTCGTGCTGCTGCCTCGTGGTCGTCCGGTGAAAAGCCGGCAGAACAAGGGTCTCCCTGTAGTCATCAAAGCATAGCTACAGCTGGTTGAAGGGGACCAAATCCATTCAAGAGGTGATTTGGTTCCATTTTACCAGCTTTAGCAAAGCATTGTGGCATCTTTTGTGAAGGTAGGGGGGGGTTTGCTGCAGGAAAGTTGCGCTACTCAAACGCACAACACAGGCCTTGTCGTCAGCCACTTCGCACCACACACATTCGCCACCACCCTCCCAGCACACAGGTACAGTTCCTCAACCTTACCTAATGCTCTTATTTGCCGCCTCCTCGGGCAAGTCTATTTATCCTCCTTGCTATCTTTTTAAGTCAGGCCCCCAACCCCACACCCGTCTTCGTCTCGCAGAGTGAGAAAAATTGTTCCCCCCCTGAAAAGGATAATAATAATCTGTGGCACCGCACTTGAGTCAAATGTCCCGGAGTCATGAAGCAATTACAGCCTCTGACAGATGGGGCCCCCTCCGCTGCGAGCGCGCCCGCCGTCTCCCTGGTCACCCGGGCGGCCGGCAGACAAACGACGAAGGCCGAGCGGCACGCGCCGAACGCTCCCTCTTCTTCCCCTGCTCGCTCGTGCTCCTGCAGTGGCGCTCGGGGCCGTCGAGTCACAGCATTAATTTCAGGCAGTCATTTAAGGCCCAGGGACTGATTTGCAGCGGAGAGGGGTCCTGTTTGAACAGCGATTCAGAGCAGATTACTTCATGGGCGTTTCTTGGCCCCCATAGCACCACAAAAGCAAGTTTTCTTCCAGGTAGCTGTACTGTTAGGGCGGCCGAATGGGTTTTTGAGCTCATGTTCAAAATTTTAGTCGGTTATAGCGCAGTTTCTGTTCTGTCAGAGGCTCTGCTGTAATTAAATCATTTCCAGCATGTCCTATATTTGTGTGTGTGATGACACGTCAACTTCAAATCTTCTCCACACTATATTTTAACATTTTACTGTTGCTATGTTAGTACATGCTTCAAGATTATGTTCTTAGTAACTCCTGTGTCCAAGTTGTCCAACAAGAGACAAAACAGTTGATGTCACGTTGATGTCTACGTGTGATGTCACGTAGTTAAATGGCACATTTGTCCAACGTGACAGCTATACGTCACCAACAAATGCATGACAGTGCTCTCGTATCTCGTACCTTTTTTTCCTCGAACACACACAGACAAAAGTTGCGACAGTATACAATTTGACTGTATATTCTCGATGGCAAACCAGCATGCTTTTAATGTAACAAGTCCGAGGATAGACGACATCCAAGTGTTGCCATCGAGAGAGGGAAAGGCAGCAGATACCAAACGCAAAGACTTACAGCAGACTAGACAGCACAACAGCAGGTTTGCGCTCTCTTGCGTACTGCGCCTTTAATTTGGAGCAAAGTTGGTACAAATATACAGTATGTGGTGGACACGTGTTGTGAAATGGTCGGACGAGTCACTCCTACACAGTCAGTCTTTAGTCCCAACAGCAGCAGAAGCCATCTTTGGTGTTTAGAGTAATTAATAAACAATGCAGCTCTGAAAACCAAGCGGAGGTAAACCGGACAATGCAGCAGCGCAACACGGCCACTAAAATGCCCTAGTGAGGTTTGATTTGGACACTGGACTTCTAAAGAGAACATCCTAATATAAGACGATGTGCTCTGATAACGCGCATGTGGAAGTGAGTCACTGTGGCGTACAGTCTGTCCTCAGCAGAGGCAAACACCTCAGCGGTGTAAAAGACACAATGGAAAAAAGGCGAATGAGCAAAAGAGCAGGATTCGAGACAGCCTAGACACCACAGTGACATCCCACTTGTAACCCCATCCTTGAAAACGTTGCATCGCTAAATTTAGGCCCACGTCAGCTTCGAGTAAAAGGAGTTTGGCCTTGAGCTTTTAAAAAGATATTCCTCATAAGTGTTCCTTTGACATTCGCGTGTAAGGCGACGCCGACGCCGAGTCAGCTGTGATAATTATTGACCCCCCTGCCAAGGCTCAAATCAGGTTCTCCCGAGCTGCGAACGACAGCTGAGGGATCTACGGCGCTTGCTTGTAGACAAGCATGGAGGTCAGCGCGGGGCCAGCTTGATATGGCCCACCCGAGGCATGGGCTATTTGTAACATCCGCACGCATGCGGTCAGGTGGCTACACTGCTTCGCCCCGTTCAAACGCCATAACAGGGCAACAAGAAAAAAAAAGAAAAACACAAGCAGAAAGTGGAAGGGGGGGGGGGGGGTTCACGACAGCACTTAGCATTTGATAATGTCAGCATCTGCTGTGTTTGTCACTCAGAGAGCAGGTCACTGCTATTGAGGGTTTTCAGGCTGAAGCATGCAGCAGCGCACAAGGCACACAAACGCCGCTCGTTCGGTGACAGCGAGGAGAGCCGGGTGGGCAGAGTGGAAGCAAGTCGAGAGTCCGTTTGTTACATTGTTATTTAAGGGTTGAAATTTGAGGTGAACTTTTTGGTCTTTCAAAAAAAAAGTGGGTTTTTTTCCCCCACCTTTAAAGTCTGTGACTGGCGACTGTGACACAGATGAAACTTCCCACATTTGTGCGTTTTCAAAAATCACGATTCATATCGCGTTAACTTTGTCTTGAAGCGCTGCTTGTGAACTCAAAAATGAGTCGGAAATGATTGCAAAGCGAAGGATCGGAGTGAATTCGAAGCGGTTCGCGTATGAACCTTCTCAAAACGAAGCTCCTCTAACCTCTCCTAAGACAGTACACTATGTACACTTTTTCCTTGCTCCATATAGTGGAAGCATGCGACTTTTCCAGTTGCTGTTTCCTATTTCTTTCAACGTCTCAGTGTGTATACATACTGATAAGCCTTTTTTTAAAGTTACGTTAAGTTTGGTTCGGTCAAAATCTCCCTATGACCTTTTCACCTTGTCGCTAAAATGCAGCAGGAGAATTTTGCAGCTGTAGCGAGGTGATCGACATCAGACGGGGGGGTGTATATGAAAGTATCACGCTGGAGCTATAATTGGAATAGTCCTTGTCTACCATCCAGGCGCATTGCATAGATACTGGCGGGTCAGAATAGGTGAAAGGGCTCGATATGAATAGCTCACCGTGCAAACTGCTCCCTCCCTCCCTCGCTGTAACCTGCCTCCCCCCTATACGCTGCACCCTGTCGCCTTTATGCGTTTGAAGCCTGGTCAACAATTGGAATCAGCTGACGGGCCAGAGCTGACCCTGATCCTGCATTGTCACTTTTTTTTGACGGGCTAATCTGGCCGCCACGCGGGCCGCCAAAGCATTTGGCAAGCGTAGCAAACGTGAAACAATGCGAAAAAGAAAAGGGGGAAGTGCAGCCAGGTCGGGGGGTAGACGAGGAGGGGGGTCCGGGGCAAAAAAAGGAGGTTGGTTAAACACACGAGGCCGGTTTGGGGAGGGGGGGGGATGCCTGTGCGATGCACCGCTCCTTTAGAGCAGGCCGGGTTTGTAGCAGAGGCTGCATGCAGCAGCGGCTCCTCATTCTGCCTCCTCAGCAACTATTTCCTCTCGTTGAAGCGCCTGTTTAGCGGTAGCGGCCGAGGCGTTCTGCTCACCTCGCTCTGCCTTGCCGGGTCGTCATACGCTCGGCCGGTGAGCGGCGGGGGCGGGGATTATGGTATTAACAGCTAGGCACGGCGTGGTTACACCGCTCGCTCAAGTTGGCGCAAAACTTTGCAAGCCCGGCCAGATACGGGTACTGCAGCAAACCCCCCCCCCTCCCAATGGCGAACGGAGGGCCGCCCCCCCCCCCCCAAGTCTCACACGGTAACGTCGCAAAGCGAACGCTCGCCCCGAAAAAAAAACGCCGCCACTACTATCTCATGCGACCTTACGTAATCGCCCAATGAATCGCCGCCGTAGCTCGGACGCGAGGCTTTCATTGGCCGAGTCGGTTGGTTTGAGAAAAGCAGCAAGTTTCCCTACAGCGCTTATTGCTGCAGTGAGACTGCCCAGAGACAGTATAGCTAATGTATGAGCCTTCCCCTTCACACACATTCTCTCTTTCCTCTCGCTTCACCACGATCACACAAGCACAAGCATCTCTCTTTTTTTGGGTTGTTGCTCCCAGAGCGAGAAGTCACACCTCACCAAGAATACATACTTCTTTACATTCCATAGCTATTATATGTTCATATGGGTACATAAAGAAGTATGTACGCCAAGGAGGTAATCTTAGAGAGGAAATTTTTCTCACCTTTCTCCAAGGTCGGGCAGTTCGGGGGGGGGGG
>JASSRZ010000042.1:15343634-15373715 GCA_032164315.1 Malacoctenus gilli
CTCTCTCTCTCTCTCTCTCTCTCTCTCTCTCTCTCTCTCTCTCTCTCTCTCTCTCTCTCTCTCTCTCTCTCTGTGTCATGCTCCCTGCAGTTGTCCACTCACATTTCCTAACCCAGATCACTGTTTCTGTCAGATTCTCCTCAATTTCCCTCTTGGATCGGGGTGGGGGGGGCAAGGTTCGGGTTACCCCCGGCTCTCAGCTGGCAAGCGGCCGTCCCGTAGCTGACAAAGGGAAAGCCGTTTTTAGTCGATCAATACCCCCTTTGCACTGTGGCGAAGGATTGTTCAGCAAGTCTCTAATGAAGCCTTGCCTCGGACCAGCACATTCCACAAGTCCACGCACGGCCTGCCGCCCGGCGCTTAAGCTGACCCGGGAGGGTAGGCTTTGGGAGTTTGTGGACTTGTCAGATGGGTGGGATCGGAGAACAAGTGAATGTCTTGGAGGGGGGGGGGGAGAGAAGATGCAGTGCTGTGTTCTTTTTGTGTGTTTAAATAAATATTAATAATATCGCAAAGGGAACAGTTAAGGTGCGAATAGGTGGCGCTTCAGGCAGGTGGACGAGCCTCCGTTTCTGCCTTTTTGTTCCTTCCCTGGTGCGACGTCCCGTTAGGCAGATGTCACAGTTTTGTGTGTGTGCATGTGCGCACGTGTGTGTTTGTGGGGTGGGGGGGGGGTGGTGGTGTTAAATTCTTGTTGTGTTAGACACAACAACACGCGTCGCTCATTTGCCTGACCGTTATGGTTTGAGGTGGTTGGCGGCTGGGGTGGGGGTGGGGTGGGGTGGGGTGTGGTGGTGATAGCACTGCAGTACTGTGTGCCCTGCATGCCCTGTCTAGCTTGCAACAGTCCGCAAGAGAGAGAGAAGAAAGTGGGTTACTACCCTAAGTGCTGTGGGCTCAGCCGGTTGACACACATCCGCACGGCCAAGCCGCTGCCGCCCAGCCCTAACCCACCCTTGCACCCCCCCACCCCCACCCCCCCGTCCCAATCCATGTTAATACTCTGTCCCATCTCGGTGCCATTAATCCTTCCCTTCCCTCTTGACCTGTCTCTCCGCCGTCCCGTCGTTTGCGATGCTTCGTCACTCCCCGACCCCCTCCCCCGCCTGCCGCGGTAGTTCTGTCCAAGTGAGCGCGACGCGTCCTCCAAAAAACTTACCTCCCCGGTCAGTTAAAAAAAAAATGTCAGTGACCACAGTGTCCACCTGACCTACACCCACTATGGTCAGTTAGCCTAGGTGCCCCTGATGGAGATCATCAAAGGTAAAAGACCAAAAAAAAAAGAGTTTAAACCAAAAAGAAAGAAAGAAAAAGAAAACATATCAAAAGTCCCAGAAATAGTAAAATCCAATAGAGGAGAAAAATGACCGGTGGATGGTGCAGGACGCAGAGGGTGAACTGTGGATGTGAGCGTATCTATCCGCGCTGGTGCAGGTCTGGGGGGGGTAGCACGTCCGTCATTCAGTAGCGAGCATGGCTGCATCCATGGTGCCCAATGAGCCTGAGAGGAGCTGCTGCTGCAACTGCTGCTGCTGCTGCTGCTGCTGCTCTGCTGCTGCTCTGCTGCTGCAGCAGCATGTCCGGCCAGTGCCAGGAACACAAGAGAGGAATAGAGAGCAAGAAAAGAAGGGAGGGAGGGAGTGAGTGAGGGAGGAAGGAAGAACGAACGAGATGAGAGAGACAGAGTGGAGAGCACACAATAAAAAAGGCAAGGGGGGGGGGCTAAAATCCATGTGGACCACAGCAACTCCCCAGGCCCCCCCCTTTTTCACCTCCTGCTGCATCCTCTTTTTCTCCACCTTTCTTTCTTTTTTTTTTTTTTTTACTGTGTTCCTTTCTTCTGACAAAAGAAAAAGAAGCAGAACAAATCCAGAGGTGATATCTAGGTAAGTTCTGTCCCAGCACTGCTGCTGCCGCTGCCGCCACTGCCGCCGCAGAACGGTACATTCCACTCCCCCACATCTCCACTACGCGACTCAAAGGCAGACCATGCGGTTAATAACTGATCGCATCCTAAGAGGAAGAGAGGGGGGAGAGGAAGAGAGAGAGAGCGAAGACACGGGACGGGACGGTGGGGGGCGTCGCTGGTAAAAACTCGGTCCAAAAAAGCGATGGAAGGGGCACATATTACCTGTCGGATCAGTTTCTCCTCTTCAGCCGTTCCTCCTCTTTTTTTTTTTTCTTTCCCCCACCTCCTCCCTGCGCTCGCTCCTTCTCCTCTTCCCGTAGTGAGGAGAGCCATAATGACCTAGAGAGCTGCTCCAGCTGCTGCAGCCATCGTGTGTGCCGGGTGCATGCCTGATTCGCTGAATCAGCTTCTATGATTAGGCGGAGGGTGGGGGGCGGGGGCGGGGGGGGTGATGGCTGGCGAGCGGGTTGAGTGCAAGAGTCAGGGATGGGAGGGAGGGTGGGAGAGGAGCAGATGAGAAGCGCGCGTGTTTCCACGCGAGCAGGAGTCGTACCTTTAGAGGAGGAAGAGCTGACATGAAGAGCTGCTGTTTGAGGGATGGGGGGGGGGGGGCAGAAAGGAGAGCAGGGAAGGAGGGGTGGGAGGGGGGAGAAAAAAAAAATCTGCGGCACTCTCCTCTCCATCATGTGCGCTGCAAGGGAGGAAGCTGGGACGATGCCCCCGAAACAGAAGAGGAGGCAGAAAGTGTAGCGAACACACCCCCACCCTGCCGGAGCTTTTTCCTCCCCACGCCCCCCCCCCCCCTTCCTCATTTGACGCACACAACCCCAGAGCTTTATCATGCTCCTAAAACGCGCTTTTATTATTCAGTGCAACTTTACACAGCCGCTCAGACGGGGAGAGAGTTTACCCCGGCGTTTGCGAGCAAGGCGGCTCTGCCTTCTGCGGCGGGAGACAGATGCACTTTTAATAAGTTCCTCACGAGCCATGCTCACGAGATTAGCTCCGTCACACTCTTTAAAACGCGACGTCGTCAGGTGTCGACGCTTTGGTTCCCGTGAGTCTGACGGAGCTTTTTTGGCGAAGTTCATTCACCGCCAAAGGCATCGGCGTCGAGCCTTTCTGCAACAGTTATCGCTAATTAGACGCGCGTTGCTATACAAGTTGACGATTTATTTCTCTGGCTTTGAAATCTATTAAAATTGGACTAGTCACATGGCGAATATGAGTAACGGCACGCAGCGAGAGAGCGTCGCCTTGCTGCTTCACTGTGGTTCTATTTACACACCTCGTTGGTTTCTTTGAACAGGAATCTGATGCTTAACTGTCTTTAAATAGAAATTTGCAAGCACCTATGACAAGAAAGTATTTTATTCACCAGGAGCAACTATTTAGTAACATAACTTGGACTGAACACACTGCAGCTTGGATCATTATACTCGTTTTGGCCTGACTAGCGCAAAGTGACCTGCAGATGTGGGAGAATGTTCTTGATGTGTTGCGACATTCGGCTCTTTGCTGGAGTTGAGTTTCCAAGAGAATGTCTGCAAATCAATAGAAAATCTCACTTATTTCTATTTGACACGGCCTCCTTTGATATTCGGCCGGGTTCCTGCGAGGATCCGACCGCTCGAGGACAAAAGAGGAACCTTTTTGTCCTTGAGGTGACTTTTTTTCTTTTTTTGGGGCTGTACGTCGCACGTATTTTCTTACGAGATCAGGCGGGGCTGTGGCGAGGTAAAGGCAGCAGGAGGCCGGCCAGAAGTGGCCACCGGTCTTGCACAGCTTGGCGAGGTGAGGGAGTGGTTAAGCACTCTCTCAATGTGCGGGGAAGCCAAGCATGCCAAACACGTCCCAGCTCCCGTTTTTTTTTTCTTCTTTTTTTTTAATGCTGGGGCTGCTCCCGTGTCTTGTCTCACCTCCTCCCTGACCATATTTAGTCAAGCAGTGCAAAAAATAGCCCCCCTCTCTCCCCCCTTCACTCTCTCGCTCTATCTCTCTCCCACACTGCTCGTCTCCATACCTCCCACCCCACCCCCCCTCAGCAACTGTTGGCTGCGGGCTCCGGGAAGCCTCCCCTCCGGCTCCCTGCCTATCGATTCCACCGGCGGTGGACTGGAGGGGAGAGGAGTGGAGCATCATGGCCAGCAAAGCAAGTCGTCGCCCCCCCCCCCCGATACCATTTGCTGCTTCTATTTTTAGCAGCGCCAAATAAAGTGGTCTCTCGTGCTTCCACTTGTATCTTCTTGAAGCCTCCTCCCAGTCCCCCTGCTTTACATCCTCCCCACCAGTTCAGCAACTCCGACACACACACGTGCACACACCATGTCCTTTTGACCCCCCTCCCTACCACCTCACCATTTTTCCCCCTGTTCATGTAGAGCTGGAACACCCTGCTGAAGGTGGAACCTCCATCTTTTAGTCGCTATACTTAGAATGAGTATAGGGGGGTGGGGTGGGGGGGGGGCGAAGAAACATGGAGGCCCTAAAAGACAGCTGGAACTGCTGTTGTGTTCCCTTCCTGCTTGGATCAGTTTGTTTCTTTGCATGGAGCTATTTTGGCCACGCAGGAAGATGAGTGAAACCTCCTCTAAGGTTCTGCAAAGTTTAAACTGCCCCCCCCCCTCTCAGTTCTCATTAATTTTCAAGCGTCTATTTTTTTTTTTCAAGCTTTCCCGAGGCGCGGCCACTGAAGAATCTATTTAATTAGTCGTTTCTCATCACGGCGCACATCTATACTGTACAGGAGCAACGTCCTCTGCGCCCTACTCTCTTTTTCCGCACGAGTCCTCGCGCGGCCCTCGTTGCTATCCGAGCCCCCCCCCCCCCCGCCGGGACGGCGTGTTAAAAGTCGCAAACACCCCGAATGCAGCGTGGCCCTTCCCCAAGCCAGAAAAGTGTCTGTTACCTAATTTGATCAGTGCTTTACAAGCTCGCGGCCCTCACCGGCAGCTATATCTCACACGGCGGCGGAGATAATTCTCACAGATTTTTTTTAAGTGTGCAATTTAATTAATGTATTGTCAGCGCAAATTATAGCTTTTTGATTACGTTATCTTTACGGCTGGCGCGAGGAAATGACCGCTTGGCAGCGTGAAATGGATTTTGGAGCTCGAACGTGTCTGCTCAGATCGCGACCTCGCGCGGCCACTCGAGAGATCCTGAATTGCGGCCGAGGGACGAACGACCACCTGCTCCGCGTACAACGTACTGGCGCCTCTCTTGCATCTATACCAGCAGTTTGGTGTCCAAGCAGATCGCCTGAATCATCTCCGAGTTGTGTCACTACAGACGATACCATTCACATACTAGTTTGTACACCACTGGCACTTTTTTCCACACACACAATTCCGACACTTTTTAAACCAACGTATTTCGTCCCTCTGGCCGAGCAATGTGGTCTCATCTCTTTCCCATTTATTGATTGAATTGCTTTTTATAAATATTTGCTCTTCAAATCTGATTCAGTGTCCTGGCTGTAAGCTGCCTTACAGTAAATGCACTCTTTCAAGTTGTAAAGAAGCGTTTCTATTCCTCTCTGTCACTTCAGCTTTTCGTTGTGCTAACTTCTTGTGTTTTTGGATGCCCCCCCCCCGAACGCCTTCTCTTCCGGCCACCCAACCCACCAGTTTAATCTCAATTACATCCCAGCATCCCATCTGCCCCTTGGAGCTCCGCAGCGCGCCTCATGTCGCCCCTCCCCCCCATGATGAATAGCTCAGGCCTCAATGTTTCGCTGAGCAGTTAATCGATCAATAAGAAAAGGGGGTCCGCTAATGGATGCGCTTTGTTTCACTTGATGAAAGGGGCGGGATCCAGTCGCTCTCCCGACGAGTAGCGTTTGGGACGTGTCTTCATGCAGATGAATTGAAAAATTCCTGAAGACAGATCAGCATTAAGGTTGAATATTTGTATGTCTGTTTATTTTTTGTTTATTTCAAGCTGTAGATTTTGTCTGAATGTGAAAAACAGCATATAAATAGAATTGGGAAATAAACAAGAAATACAAACAATGTCATGGCTAAATCAAAGCTGATTTTTAAAGCAGGTTTTATGTCCTTCCTGGTTCAAACCTGTGGTACTTTTTGAGCAATAGTACTCGACCTGCGGCTGTGGAGCCCAGATATGTCCCCAAGCTGACGCTGCACCCTGACCGGGCCAAACGCTACCGAGCGCGACCCACCCCGGTTTGGCCAGAACTTAACCAAAATCATGAGGTTTCATGCTCTCACTCACCTGTGTGTGTGGGTGTGTGTGCAATATCAGAAGAACTACAGTCCATGGAGCGTTCACACCAAGATTTTCGCGTCTGCGGCATCAAATCGACAGCAAACGATGCACGGAAGCAACTCGGAGTCAAGGTTCTAAGCTTTTTAAGTCAGACCGGGCAATCCCACCCCCATCGAGCTGTCAGGGCCGAGGTTTCTGATTTTTCTGAACTGTGTTGCTGTTTGGTAAAAACCTCCAGATCAAAGATGCATCACGAAGCGTATCAACACTGTATTTCGGAACTGTCTTATGCAAATGAAAGTGCTGTGGGCCACCACAGCCTAAGTAAGAAGAGAGGAATGCTGGAACGTAAAACATGGCTGAATGATAAATTTCCAGAGATGCAAGCCTTACTTTGGACTTCCAGTTGTTATACTGTCCATTTTGGTAAATCCCGCGAATGCAACGCTGACGATCTCCTAGCAGGCCCTGCGTGTCGCAGGTTCTTAAATAAAAGGCACCGCGGTCCGAGAGCACTTTGGTCCAGCTAAAGTGCGAGAGGCAGGTGGCGTCTTGTATTGGAAAGTTTTGAACTGGGAATTGTCGTGAGCCTCTTATGGCGGCGCAACATCTGTGTCTCCTGCCAGCTGGGAGGCGGCCGGCGAAGTCCCGTTCGCCCTTTCAGCCGGTCTTAATTTCACCTCGCCGTGTGCCTGCCCACCAGTCGACCAGTCACAGAGGGATTAGTGGGGGCTTTTAATGAGTCCAGTTTGGGCTTTTGGAGTAAATCTCCACACTTCTCCTCCATCAGCCCAGCTCTCCTCTGTACTTATTTGTGTGTCTAGGTTAAGCTGTCTAAAAACAACCATTTGCATCCACTAAGTCTTTTTCACTTTCTTTTCAATAAAAAAGCATCCAAACAGTGTGTTAAAAGGGGCCTTTGTGGAGCGCTAATGACTCGTGAGGTGTATATAATGTTCTGTTATCTTAATATCGAAGGTTTGGATCACATCTAAAGTGTCTGGATATATTGGAGGGGAAGCGTTCAGCTTGAATAAAGATGACAAGTAACCAGCTTAAAATTTTGTCTAGTCAGTTCTTTGCTCCAGGCAAAACGAGTCCAAACAACAGCTGTTTACCAGTCTGCTACTCGTCTGTTTGGGCTTTCTCAGTCACTGCAAGCAGCGTCACGTTAAGCATGTCTCATCAGCAGACCGAAGGCCGCAGACCGGTCAGCAGGTGGCGTCGGTATAACAGTTGTGACAGCAGCTCACCTGCCGTTTTAGGAGTCTGAACCTCAGCTTCAGGCCCTGAAAGTTGTGGCTTAGATGCTGCCCCTTCATGCAGATGTGAGTCGTGTTCAGGTCGTGAAGTGCGAGGAGGAGGAGGAGGAGCTTAGCGAGTGTTGCGATGGTGGACGTGAAAGAAAAATGACGAGCAAACCAACATTAATCCGCCGCGACGAACGGCAAGTCCAAGGCCGTCCTCCACAACACCGCTGTTTCTCATCGGAGCGCCTTTATGCTCCAGCAGCAATCTATTGAAAGTCGGTTTTTCACGCATCAGCACCAAGTTTCTGAGGACTTCGACTGATGCTGAGCCACACAGGAAGTTACTGCAAAGTTATCAATTAGAAAATAGTACGTCTAGTCTTGACTGTAGAGTGTTCCATTTTTCTTGAAAGGAAACAAGTGTATCGAAAAATTTAGCCACTCAAATGCAAATAAACCCCTTCACAGACTCATAATATAAAGCCAAATGTAGTTTAAATTAGAGTTGTCATAATACCAAAATGAGTAACCACGATACTATACCAAAGTATCACGGTTCTGGGTAGTATCTCTATACCGCAGCCCTTATTATTATTATTGTTGTTGTTGTTGTTGTTGTTATAAATACTTATCAATTACTTACGTTTGTTGCATAATAAACATAACACTGGTGAAGTAAAAATTAACTGAAACAAATATTGTTATGAACAAAAGCCAAAATAGTTCCAGATGTGACTTTTGGAGGGTTTTTTTTTTTTATTGTGATGTATGCGTTATCTGAAGCTGTGCTGCTTGTGCACAGCGAGACAGCTTGTTTGGGTTTTTTTGCCGAACTATTTATTGTCGCGGAGCTGACTTGATAGACTTCCTTCTTGCCGGTAAAAACCCGTGAACAGCCAGTCAGCTTCCCCAGACGTCACTAGTAAGCCTCAAACAGCCAATATTCAGCAGCTGTGTAGTTAGGTTGCAGTATTAGCCATGTGGGTTGGTTGACTGGGAGAAGCATGCAGTGACACGCCGGGAGGAGAGTCGAGGCGGCCGCTACTCACGCAAACTAGCACCAGGTAGTAGTAATCCTCGGTAGTACCGTCGTGTGTAAATTCTAGTATAGAAGGAACCGTTATGATTTGGCACCGTGGTGTACCGTGCAATTCTAGTTGAAATAAAGAAAAGAGATTAAAATATGTGGAGCAAAACAAACGTACATCTCAGTTAAATTGAGAACCGATCTTAGGAAGATGTCCTGTTTTCATTGTAACACTTTATGCTTACCATCAACCAGCTGCTGTTTGTTATAAGTTCCGGCTGGGCATCAGAACAGATGAAAGCGTTGTTGCTGTCTTTTTGTCACCTCTGTCGGGGCGTACCGCTGCCTCCATCTCCCTTCTGTCACCCATCCCCCCCCCAGGTCACCTCCTCATCCCTTTACACAGTGCATCATCTGAAGAGGTGAGGCCGCTGAGCGCTGGGAGGAATAAAAGTGATTTATGAATGGGCCGGCCCGCCTCGGCGCTGGAGGGGGAAAGCCGGTGGCGGGCCCCCCTGGCTCTGTGATCCGGCAGCCCATTGTTCCCTCCAGCCTCACTGCAGGGGAAGCTCCTCTCGGCTCCCTCGCCGCTGCCTCTGATCCTCACCCTGCTCCAACCGCCACTGCGTTTCACCATGAAGGGACTCGCAGGCTGCACTGACACGCGCGCGTGCTGCTGTGTTCGAGACTCCTTTCACACAAGCTCACACAACACAGCTCAGCAGATAATTCTGTGTTTATTTAAATGCTCGTCAGACGCGTGCCTTTAGAATGGTGACATATAATGGACACAGTATTTATCTGACTTAATTTAACACTGAGGGCGCTTGCTCCTGTTTTGTCTGGTGCATGAATGGACTCTTTACTCCACTGCCCAATGCGTTGACCTTCATATCAACTGCTTAACTGGACCTCAAGAGTAATGTACCTGAAGCGACGTTGTCTCAGCGCTGCCACCTAATGCATTAAAACGGTATCACGCTGTCAGACCGTAGGTGTTTTTATTCCACCTCACAGAAACCACTGCGAATTCCCTTCAAAACGCTGGCCAGTTCAGCCTCTGCAGAGTGAGCTCTATAAAGCCTCGGCTTTCCAAGCGTCCGCTGCTTCTTGACCTGAAACCAGTTGAACAGATCAGCAAGAAGACAAGCTCCTACAAGCCCCAAATCCCCCTGTGGCCAATTGGAACGCCCCCCCCCCCCCCTCCCAGGGCCGGGCCAGCGTGGCTCTCGGCCAATAGATATGCTCAGTCGCGCTGTAACGCTCCGCCCCGTCCCGTGGCACGTTAAGACGCCGAGTCCCGGGCTGCTATGTTGCTATAGCGCATGGTGAGTGAGGGAAGAAGGAAAGGATGGAGGGAAAAGGGGGGGGGGGGATCCAGGATGGATGGCAGGGGGAAGAGGGGGAGAGGGAGGTGTGCAGCCCTTACTGTACGGGCTCAAGGACACGGGGAGCTTTTGGGACGGAGACGGACGCGTGCGGAGAGAGCGGTTGCATTGTTGGAGACACTGTAATCACTGATGGCGTTTTCTGCCCACTTGCCAAAACCTAGAAAGAGCAGAATTTATCTGCGCTGCTTTAAGTGCCTCGCCGATGCAGGTAATAAATATGACAGCGCGCGGTGATATACTTCCGCAGCACAGCTGTTAGGCGTCTTTAATATTATCTCCCCCCTGATTTTAAAACAAGTGCGGTTGATGTACTCGAATGAGTAATGGCGTTTATTTGTGCGCTGGATGATATTTAAAAGCCGGTGACATCATGTCGTCGCGAGAAAAGTTAGATGATGATATAGCGAAGCCTGTTTAATCGCACTGTATCACACAACTAATCCTGCAAAGATGGTGATTTTTTTTGTAACAGTCGCAGCGAACGAGGGCCTTGCATGAACACCTCCTTTATTAACCTCCGGTCAAACAGCAGACCACGCGCCGCATCTCTATATACAGCCGTCCAGGGTTTTCTCGGAGAGGACTGGCCATTAGTAACCCCCAGTGTACTCTCCAGGACACATCCTGGCATGTTTTCAGATCTTAACTGAGCCCGACTCTTGAATAATGCAGTTCATGTTACCTTGGTAACCTGCACGGACACCAAAGTCAGCGGCTCCCATGTAAATGCGCTGTGACAGGTTAGGGAGGACGGGGCTCGGTGTTTGTTTGCGTGTCTTTCTGTGCTCGGCGTCGAGTTTGCAAACACAAAAAATGGACATTTTTGTCGGGGCAAGAGGGAGAAGAAGAGGGGGTCAGGAGAACCGTATGGGGGTGGGGGGCGCTTTACTGGGTTATCGTTATCTGGAACTGTAGAGAACCTGCTGATGAAGCATCTCACCAACACTGTGAGAGACCAGATGGGTTATGTCTGTTCTATGGTTCGACTCTGTGACTCCATCTGGGTCTGCTCTATACGAAAAGCCTTCACAGAGGCAGGCCCTTTGAATGAACTGCTCGGTGCTTATTGGACAAACCACCTGCCTGTCGCTCTTCGACCAATCAGGATGCAGTAACCGCCCCAAAAGTGGAATCGAAAAGATCCTGCTGATGCTAAAATACACGTTAGTTTAAGGGAAAACTCAAGTATTCATGGTGTGTGCAGTTACTAGATGGCATGAGGGTGCAGTGAGTCACTTGCTGCTTTCATCATCGCAGACACACCATTTACGTTGCACTGCATTGCTGACAGATATGTCCCACTGCAATATTACATTATATACGTTTCCTTGTGCAGAAACCACACTGTACAGTGTTGTATTAAATTGCACCACGATATTTGCTTTTCTGTGGTGATGTTACACTGACCGTATTTACTCATGCTTTTCAAGAAATTTAATTGCAGGTTTTCCTTAAAATAGAATCACTCTAAAATTTTTACAATTTAACGATTTTATCTGCTTTTGATTGTGATTTTGACTGCCTTCTATGTAAAGCACTCTGAATTGCCTTGTGTACGAATTGTGCGATATAAATAAACTTGACTTGACCTGAACATTGCCATTAATGCCAGTGTTTCTGACATCACTCCTTACATTATCATTAATGTCACCCTGTGGATGTAGCACTACACTGCAGTGGAATATGTGAAATGTCCCACCACAGTGCAGCATAACAAGCTGTACAAACCCAGTCGGGCACTGTTATGTTGCCATGTGGCTTCCTGTCACACGCAGCGGCGCGATGTTCCTTTGCATCACGGTGGTGCAATGTCAACATGCTGCACCGCAGCGCTCTGCGATTTTGGGTCAGTGTGCCAAAGTGCGATGCCGTCGGGTGTCACACTGCGCCAGCCTGCAGTGTCGCTTTTGTCGGGAGGAACGCCGCATTCTTGCTCGTCCCGCTCACCACCACGCGGTGCCACTTCTCATCACACCTTCCCAACGTCGCGGTCTCCCTTCTTTTTTTTTTTGGCGTCACTCTGCACGGTGGTGCAACGTCACTTCACATCAAGCTGCGCCGCGGCGCATCTCACTTCGCCCGCCCGCGCTGCGTTCATGTGCCGCGTTGCGTCACCGCACTAAGTTGCGATGTCACTCGGTAGCACGCGACTCATTTGTGAAGTGCGGCTTTTTCTGCGACTCTGCGATGCGCCGACGGTGTCCCGCTGCAGCGTCGCTGGCTGCACGCCGAGCTAAAATGCAGCGTGCCTTGCGCCATGCTGTACTAACTGATGCTTTGTGTCATGCAGCAAAATGGCAGCGTGTCATTTTTTGTCAGTTTCGAGAGCGCACTGCCGCCGTGCCGCGGCTCAGTGTCACGTTTCCTCCCTCTGTATTGCGCATCTTTTCTTGAGTCCAGAATGATGTGATGCCTTTTAGATGCGCTGCATTTTGTGCAATAACCATTAATGTTGTACTATGAATCAGTATACATTTGTGCAGTACTACTTGTTACGCTGAGCAGCAGTACAATGTATTACGAACATTTTGTCACAACAGTTTGGTGCGATTCCCTTGGAAGATTTCACAGTGTGTATCTCACATACCTGCTCCGCACTGACTGCAGCAAAGCTGTGCCTGGAGATGCTCTTCAGGCCACCTCCTTCGACCCCCTTCCTCTTCCTGCTTATGACCCCCCCCCCCCCCACTCCTGCCGTCTTTACTGCTGTGCGCACACCTCTGCTGAACCCACTCCATCCTCTGCTTCAAGCACTCAGCCTTTTCAGCACAATGCTCTGTATTCTGTGGAGAAATAGTGCATCATGATTACTTAAAGAGTTTTTTGTTTTACATTGGCGCCTTCCACATTACGTCGAGTTAAGATGAAGCACAAGGTCGCGTTTCAAATCCGGGTTGCCAGCACGGGAAGCTTCAGCCCGTCTGAATGACCGTAACCGGCAGGATTTATTCCCAGAGTGATATTTTCATCACGAACATCTCGGGGCTCGCCTCGGCCTCACAGGTCACCGGCGCAAGAGCGTCTCAGAGCGACTCTGCGTTCCTGGGAGGTGGGCCGGGGCGAGCTCGGAGTGATTTAAAGCGGTGGATTTGTTGCGAGACCGTAGATCACGGGGCCCCCTCTCAAAACCAACCCCCCACACACTCAAAGAGGGTGGCAGGCAGCTGAGTGGCCGTCGATCGAAGGACCTTCAGAGTGGTCGCGCTCGCCGCCGCTCTGCCTCTGTCGTTCCAATCACACTTCCAATCTGCCGGTTGGAAACATTCGCAGTTAATTTTACCGAGCTCGAGATCGAGTCGAGCTCTGTTCCCGCGCGCCTGCGAGTGGAGCTTTGTAATCACAAAATGACAGGCGTGTCAGTCGCAATTAAAGGACTCATTGTCGGTCAGAAATGAAACTTCTGGCTCGGCAGATAAGAGGCCATTTAGATGCTGTTCGGGTGGAGAGTTTGTGCCTAAAAAGCTAGAAATGACTCATGTAACAAGGACACAGGAGCTTTGTACTGCTAATGAATGATCAAGCTTGAAGCCATGTAGGATAACTACCAAAGAGGGAACCTGAACAAGTTTTTTATTTTTTAATTTCAGTGGAGTTTAGTGAGGAGCTTTTTTTTCGTGTGCTTCAAACAGGACCAATCAGAGTAGCAGCACTTTTGTGTGTTCTTTTCACATAGGAAGTGGTTTCCTATCTCAATATTAAAATGGTTAAACTGACTGGTGTGACCCATCGTCTTACGCAGACCCCTTGACTAAATGGACCCCTGCTCCAGTCTCATTGTACGAGCATCAAATGATGATTTAACCTCCTTAATGGGGGCCATGCCTAAAGGCAGGGCCTCCCCTCTTACTATTGTCCATATGTATTCTGCAACTTCATATTACAGTTCCCCTTCTTCCGTCGACTTTTCGGCACATAACTAGTTAAATCTCACATTCTGTCTGTGGCAGTTGGTGACAGGTGGCTCTGTCTTCCATGCACGCACACACAGGTCACACACGTCAGCCAATCAGAGGCCTAGATGGCCCGTATTTCATTTTGTTTTATAAAAAAAAGAAGAAAAAATATAAAGAAATTATTAAAAAAATAATATTTTAAGGAATATTAATATTTAAGGATTTTTTAAGGAATTATAAAAAAAATTCAAGAAGACAAAAGATACAATAAAATAAAATAAATAAATAAATTTTTAAAAAATGTACACATTTTTTTTAAACAGGCAGCAGCCCATTGTCCCCCTTCAAAATTCCTTCAGAAATTTTAGTGTAGTATTTATCCTGTTTTTGTGTGGAAGATCATCGGATAAATTGCATGAACAAAGAGCAGAAGCAGTCGCCCCTTGAATTTTGGGCCAATTCCAGATGCTTATCTCTTCCAGGTCCTGGTCCTCTCCCAGCACTCAATATTTTCACTCATGTGATAAACAAAATCTAATTACATTCTCCCAGTAAAATTCTCCCCTGAGCCCACAAAAAAGTGGTATGTGCGCTCCGCCACTTCTTTTCCCCCCCGATTTCTCTTTCCTCGCATTGTTGAACATCATTTCTGTACTAATCTACAGTCCTTCCCAGAGATATTCCCACGCCGCCTTCTGTGTTGATCAGCGAAGCCATCAGTTCATTTAGAATTGCTGCTGCTCACAATCAACCCGCAAGGTGACACGAGCTGAGCTAAGCAGTGTTGACTCGGAGCCAACCTGGACCAGCCCGCTTCGCTGATGGTTTCACGCGTTGCAGTTCTACCTCGTCGATGGAGACCAAAATCGGCTCGCGGTCTCTTTGATTCACGCAAAGGACGAGGTCTCGACTGTTTTTGACGTGCCTCTGTGGCCAAGCAGCGGCCAGCAGGCTCGCTGAAGTTTCCTGGAACGAGAGAACGTCTTGCAATGGACATGATCACCTTCCAGAAACGTCTAGAAAAGAGTGCCGTCTTGATGAGTAGATCTACCGAGTTCGCGGAAGTGAGCTTGAATTGTGTGAGATGTGACTTCTGGAAAGCAGCGAAACTTCTCTCGGCACTCTTCAAAGCTGTGACACAGTGGTTGAAAATCACTGCAGTACCTGATAAGAGTTGTCACAATACCAAAATGAGTAACCACGATACTATACCAAACAAAATATCACAGTTCCGGGGAGTATCACGATAACCCAGGCCCTTTTTTATTATTATGATTTTATTAATATTATAGTTATAAATACTTATCAATTACTTACAATGTTGTTTGCAGATTAAACATAACACTGGTGAAGTAAAAGTTAATTTGAAACAAATATTGTTATGAACAAAAGCCAAAATAGTTCCAAATGTGACTTTTGAGGTTTTTGTTGTTTGTTTTTTTTAAATTGTGGTGCCGCTTACACGGCTGCTACTGCAGCGAGTCACTGCTCGTGCCTGATGCTTCTGCCATGCTGAGCGTGTTGTATGCGTTTATTATCTGAAGCTGTGCTGCTTGTGCACAGCGAGACAGCTTGTTTGATTTTTTTTGCTGAACTATTTATCGTCGCGGAGCTGACTTGACAGACTTCCTTCTTGCCGGTAAAAACCCGTGAACAGCCAATCAGCTTTAAATACAGGCGGGCCCAGTGTGCGGAAACAGCCTATCATATTCCCAGACGTCACTAGTAAGCCGCAAACAGCCAATATTCAGCCGCTGTGTAGTTAGGTTGCAGTATTAGCTGTGTGGGTTGGTTGACAGGGAGAAGCGGGCAGTGAGAAGCCGGTGGGACAGTAGAGGCGGGCCGCGGCCGCTACTACTGGCACCAGGTTGTAGTAATCCGTGGTAGTACTGTTGTCTCTAAATTGTAGCATCGTAGGAACTGTTATGACTTGGCACCATGGGTACTGTGTGCACCGTGCAACTCTCGTACCCGGTGGCAGGAGCTCAAGCTGAGACAGTCGTAGTTCGATTGGTGATGTCTGTCAGCTTCAGTCAAATAAAACACCTTGTGAATATATACGGAATTTCTTTGAGGAAGAAAGCTCCAACGCTTGTTTCAATTATTTTTCGATTACTGCTAGCAAAATCCTCCCCATCGCACCTTTGAGTCCCTTCACGAATACTTCAAAGTCATTCTTAATGTTGCGAACCTGCTTAAATGAAATGCTTTCATTTTTGTTTAAGCTGTCCCCGGAGTTGCGTTAGTGACTGAGCAGAAGCTAGCGTCGAACCTATCTGCCCGTTCAAGTGTGTGAAAAATAAGAGTTCGGTAATTACATTGTTGTTTTATAGCTAACGATGCTGTTTGAGCAATGTCTCCATAAGCATCTGCGTGATTGAAGCGTCTCATCGTTCTCTTTGTATTCTGCGTGCTTTTGTCGCTTCTTTTCTGTCATTGTTAACTTTTTGGGGCGAGGGGGAGGCACGCCAGGACCATCATGGCGGCCCGCGAGGAAAACGAGGCCCGCTCAAGGTGCCGAGCAGCGTCGAGTGCGAAAGGAAGAGTAGCGTAGGAAAATAATTGGGTCATCATGAACCAATGGGATATTAACGCGCCATTTGACCTCTCTGACTGCCTCGCTGCCGCCTTCTTCATAAATGGGTGCGAACCAGGACACCCTATAGCGCCGGGTGATTTATATCTAATTAAAGCGAGGCCTTTATGGGGCCTCGCATTCGGCCCGATAGGACCGAAAAAACAGCAACCCAACGTGTTTGGGGATGCGTCCGGTGACTCCGAGACAACCTTCGAGACCACCGTAACATTGTAGAATCCTCCCTCCCCCTTTTTTTCACCCTCCACCCCAGTTTATGCAAATAGTCCATAATAAAAGCGCGCTCACTCGGGAGCCTAAGGTGCAGGCAGCCAAGGGAAGGTCACATTGCGGAGGAAATTATTCTCTTCACGGAATGGTAATGAAAGCCTCTTTTTTTTTTTTTTTCCCTTTATTGAGCGCAGCCAATTAGGTTCTTGTCCTTAACCGGCTGCTGCACTGCTGGCCTGGTCGCTACCTGTGTTTATTTACCCCCCGTCCACCGCCAGGAAACAAATACCTGTGG
The DNA here is from genome assembly GCA_032164315.1 of Malacoctenus gilli. Lineage (NCBI taxonomy): Eukaryota > Metazoa > Chordata > Actinopteri > Blenniiformes > Labrisomidae > Malacoctenus > Malacoctenus gilli. The sequence continues at coordinate 15,360,436 of JASSRZ010000042.1, forward strand.
GACCTTCCAGGCACAGCGAGTTCTGGGTAAGATCTGATGGCTAAGATGAGCTTTCAAGGCCGCTCTCACCTTCACATTATAGGCTCCTAAGACTACGCGTCACGTCCCACTTTAGAAAGTGGTTTAAAAGTTACAGATGAGATTCACCAAAGGGGACGAAACGGTCCAATCTGGGCGACAGAGGTAGCGAAGCCCGCTGCATCGTCATCTAAAAACGGCAATACCTCTTTGTACCACAAGGAGGTACAACAACTCAGTCTGTGTACAATCTTGAGATAAAATCAAGATGGCCTTTATTAGTCCCACAATGGGGAAATTCCAGTTTCGACCTGTCCAAGGTTACAAACATACAAACAGAAACATGACATACAGGACAGGTGGATGTTCAGCAGCCCATGAAAGACGCTCCATCCGCGGACACATGGTGAAAAAGACACATTAGGAGAGATGGTGGGGAAAAAAGGAACCTGCTGCCACGCCCCCTACAGGGGACATTGCAGTGAATACAAAAGAAAAACTACGAACAACGACCAGGCATTGAGTCGGGGGGGGGGGGGGGCAATGCATGCAAGTGAGTTGGGTGTGTGTGTATGCGTGCGTGCTTGCGTGCGTGTGTGTGTAAGCAGGCAGAGAGGTCGCCGCAGTCCATAGGCCTTGGGTGGAAAACGGCCTTCGGGGCATCCACATCTGCCCACGAGGGGGAGGGGTGATGGGGGGGGGGGTTGCAGAGCGTCTGTCTATAGTTCATCCAGGGCAAAGTTGCAGAGGAAATGCAGAGGAGCGGCTCCAAGACAGAGATATAAAGGTTTGATGCTGCTGCAAATGTATAGAACAGTAAACACAATTCTGGCTGAAGCTTTGAGCATCAACAATCAAATAGCTGAGCCTGTTCAAGCAGTGACTCACATCCCCCACCGCACTAATATTCTACATTGTGTATTTTTAGCTTTAGTAAATTAATATTTTCTCATTCATTAATCCATTCATTAATACACACAGCTAGAATAGATTCAGGCACTTAGCAGAAATCATTCCCATTCAAGGCAGCGAGTTTCAACATCAGCGAAACAGGTCGCTACCTCCATCCAGCTGCAAGAGAATCAGCGACTGAGCGGCTCCCAGACCTCTCGCGCATGATCAAGGGCCCCTTCCTGCTGTGACTGAGAGGGGTGGGGGTGGGAGTTGGATTTGTGAATGATTGGTTGGAAACCGGGCCTGCTATTTCAAAGGACTGAAGGTATCGATCGGGCCTCTCAATGAGCTGACACCTCGCGTATCGTCCGGGGCCAGCTCATCTGGAGCGGCCAGCGAGCCGCAGTCGCGCAGGAAGGAAAGTCTGCCGGTGTTTAAAACGGTCCGCGCTGATGAGTGCCACTAACAAGTGCGACCAGGTAATTAACAAAACTCAGACAAAATCACAGGGGCAGGATCAGGCGGTCGGCGCTTGTGGGTTACAGCCTGCTCAGTTGTCATGGCGATGGGTCATACGTCATGCCACCAAAAGCTTAATAATCCCGTGACCTGTTGGGACATTGTGTTCGTCTTCAATCATGTTCATCCACCTGCATGGGAGTTGAACACTCAGGTCAATGTTGGCAGATGAACTGTGACTCAACACCGTCATCCAAGGTCAATAAGCCGATTTAAAGGTTATTCCACTTTAGTATTAAAACTGAAATGACTGGGAGGAGGTAATGGCATTTTTTGCATCGGTTCCTAAAGTCCAGTCACCGTATCGCCTTATCGTTTCAGCTCAGCGGTTTGTTGTTTGCTTTGGATATAAACATACAAACACCTAGAGTTGTCACGATACCAAAATGAGTAACTACGATAGGATACCAAACAAAGTATCACGGTTCCGGGTAGCATCACAATACCGCAGCCATTTATTATTATTATTATTATTATTATTATTATTATTATTATTATTATTAGTATTAGTATTATTAGTATTATTATTATTAGTATTATTATTATTATTATTATAGCTATAATTACTTAACAATTTCTTATAATGTTGTTTATACTGAAACAAATATTGTTAAGAACAAAAGCCAAAATAGTTCCAAATGCGACTTTTGGAGTTTTTTTTTTTTTGTTTTTTTGTTTTTTTTTTAAAATTGTGTTGCTACCGACACAGCTGCTACCGCAGCTCGTGCCCGATGCCTCTGCCATGCCGACCGTGTTGTATGCATTTGTTATCTGAAGCTGTGCTGCTTGTGCACGGCGAGACAGCCTGTTTGGATTTTTAGCCGAAATATTTATCGTCGCGGAGCTGACTTGATAGACTTCCTTCGTGCCGGTAAAAACATGCAAACAGCCAATCAGCTTTAAATATATCGTATCCCCAGACGTCACTCGTAAGCCGTAAACAGACAATCATTCAGCAGCTGTGTCGTTAGGTTGCACTATTAGCCGTGTGGGTTGGTTGACTGGGAGAAGTGTGCAATGAGAAGCTGGTGGGAGAGTAGAGGCGGGTCACGGCCGCTCATACTGGCACCGGGTCGTAATAATCCACGGTAGTACTGTCATCTTGAAATTGTACTCTTGTAGGAACCGTTATGACTTGGCACCGCGGGGTACCATGTGTACCGTGCAACTTAACTAACACAGAGTTAACACTAACACTCTCTCTTTGCAGAGTTGACGTACTCTCTGCAAAGAGAGTATATTGAGTTAATTTGATTCCCACGTTCTAATATCTCTTCTGGCGCTTCATTGAGAACCCCTCATGTGGTACCGAACGACATCGCAAGGAGTTGTGGCCTTAATGTGTGAGGAACAGTCAGTTTATGACGGGACGGGAAAAACCTAATTTTCTCAGAGTGTTTGCGTGACAGTTAATCAAAACTCTGTGCCACATTAGTGGTTCATTCACCCGCCTGAGTTGTCAGTTTCACGTATGTCGGGATACGGGAGCTTCCCGTCGTGAGAGCGATCTTTTCCATGATTGGTTTACCAAAGCGCTTTATTTTCCTGAGGCAGGTGGCAACATTTGGCATCTAATTTCCCAACGCAGGCTTCGTATCTCGTTGCTCCGTCTTAAAGCGCTAGTTAACGGACGACTGTATGCCCGACACGTCCCCCGCCTCAGAGTGACCATATGTTTGTGCACAGCCATTAATCTCCGCCTGGATGTTGTCGGTTACCGTCTCGCACTACATCGATGTCCCGGGAGCCCGTCACTCGCTGGCCATAAGAACGCCCACTGACCACCACACAGATGGCTGTCAGCTGTGGTCAGAGAGGCCAAAGCGGGGGCCGGTTGTCCTTTTTGACTTGCACGATCAGCGTGGTAACAAAACGACGGCACTCACCCGAGCTGAGCGGTGTCACACATCGTCGCTTGTCAATGGCGAGAAAAAACAAGACCCGGCGTGTCTCTCCCTAGGGGACCTCTGTGGACCTTTCGCAAGGTGACCCAGTTACGTCACGTCTCTCCGTCGTCCACCGATGTCCGCTCGCACCCTCTTGTGTTCACGCCGATGACGACTTCACAACACAGCCGCGGCGAGCGGCCACTTCCTACGCTGAGCGGCAGCCACCTCCTTGGAGCTGACGGCCCAACCTCTCTGAGCCCAGGTCGAGTTAGCAACTCTTGCTTCCTCCCTCTGTTTTTGTCCCCATCAGGAAGTAAGCAAATAGTTTAAACATCCACAATTTCTTTCTTACTTCTTGATTCCCTTTTTTTTCTGCTTTTCCAGCAAATAGCTTAACTGCATTGCACCAGTGCCAGGATGGGGCATTAATATTAATGCTCGCCCATTTTGCCCGAGCATGGCAGGGAGCCTGTCAATCTAAACCTACATTGTGGGGGGGGGTTCCTACACCTGCACATCTCTGAGCACCTGCCACTGACACTTGGAGGCAGCAGCCAGTCCTCATAGCACAGCTGGAGCAAACTCATTGGCCGGTTGTTCTACATATGGTCGCTTCTTGCAGCCAATCCCGTTTGCACAAATTTTAGTGCGTTGGCCAGTAGGAAGAGGAGGTTTGATGTGGAAGAGTTGCCCTTGATTGTGGTGCAAACTGTTGTGGTTAGTAGAAAAAGAAGCAGCATATTCCCACACTGTTTCTTTATAATAAAAAAAAAGAAAAGAAGAAGAGGCTCTGAGTGTGTTGTGTGTGTTTAACCACTGGGAATAGGTTTAATGTTGCTGCCCCAGGCGAGAATCCGATGTGGCAAGGTCTCTCCCCGAATAATGTGCTTGTTTAAGTTCTAACTCCTACCCAGTGGGGTGAGCCACAGATGAAATTACTCCCAGGTCCCTGATGAGATGTAAAAACCTACAGCGTGTAAGCTAATAGTTTCTCCGTTAACAAATGTGACACCTCACGAATGCGGGATTGGGCGGCATGGGCGCGGCTGCTATCGCGTCTAAAGCAGCGCTCCTCTGCATTAAGTGGTTGAGGATGGCTGCAAGCAATGCAGGTGAATGTGTGTGTCTGTGTGTGTGCGTAAGCCTGGTGTGCAATGAGAGAGGGGGGGGTTGGGGTGTGGGAGAGCGAGGGAGGGAGGTGAGGATCAGTGTGCTGCACTGTTCATCACTGCAGCAGCAGCAGCAGCAGCGCACCAGCGCAGACTCTCGGCCCGTTCCAGAGGTGCTGACTGCCTGCCCCATGCCTCCCCCCACCCCCCTTCCCTCTCTTTCTCTACTTTCCTCAGGAGGGTGTGCTGATGATGCTCTCTTTCATTACTCCAGCAGGAGGGAGAGGAGCTGTAGGTTCAGCCAAACGAAAAGGGGAAAGAGCGAGAGAGAGAGAGAGAGAGAGAGCGAAAACCCTCTGCAGAGTACCATTATCTTCACTCCCAAAGCGTGCTAACACAGTGCTTTGCATTCTTCTCTTCTCCCCGTCTTGAGTTAAACGTTTTCATCGACTGCGCCCGCTGTGGCCTTTCCCACCCTGCTCCCGAGCTCGGCTCCTCGCCGACCCCCCGTTTTCTACGTATATGCGCCACCGTATCAAAGTCAGATTAGGACCCCCCCCCCAAAAAAAAAGCTGCCTGCTTCCCTTTGTCGCAGTTTAAAGATAAGCCCCGCATGATTATTCAGGGTTAAACAAGGTCACAAGTGTTCCCTCCTGCACTGCTGCTTCCATGCCCATTAAAAGTACATTGTGTACCCAGCCGCAGACAAGATACATGAGTGCTCCAGAACAGTCCGGGGATGCAGCTGTCAGACTCTTGTGCGGCTTTTGCACAGTTTCAATAGTTCTGCTTTCCGCCTTCTTCTTTTGTCCACTCTGACGTTTTCCGCCTATAAAACAATGAGCTGGCCTCATTAAAAGACTGTTTGACACTTCTTATGTGTCTCAAAGCATTAAAGGACAACATGTTCATTCAAGTACATCATCGCGAGACTTGCAAGTAGAAATATATGGAACTTTTTACTTTAGTTTTTACCTGCTCAGTGGTTGATACACCATTGTTCTGCTGACTTGCACTTGCCTTTTTCCTCTCCATCCACTGTGATGTTCAGGAGTGAGACTTTAGCTTTACTCACCACACCATCTTGTGGTGAAAAGGGGAATTCCAGGACAGGAAGTGCCTGCTGCTTTTTCTACTTTGGGCTCAGTGACTGCAAAATAGCATCAATGCAGCACAACATATTTAGACCGGCACAACCGGAAGGTTGGTTTTTCACTCACGTTTTTGGAAGAATACTTGTTTTTTTCTCAGTTTATATTACATGTAGCAAGATATAAAGTACTTTTTAGTTGTTTTTTTTTCCTTTTCATGTGAAGGTCTCAATTCAAACGAGCAGACGGGAAGTACATGTGTAACTGTCAGTCAAGAGTTTTGGGGGGGGGGGTTGACTGCAGTAGGAGTCACTGACAGTGAACGTGTGCCTTTGTGCCTCTTCATCTCAGCACCCCCTCTTGTGCCTTCGCAGCGCAGCTTCCATGCAGCACGCAGCCTTCCCATGACCTTCAGTGGATCAGAATGGGCTCTTCTCATCACACAGGCCGCTCAACAGCACTGTTTAAACAATCCATACACCCCCTCCCCCCAATCTTGTCTGTCTCCCCTCCCAAGAGGACACCTGAGCGAATGCAGCCAAATCGCGTAATTACTATTAGGCCCCCGCAACGATAGCTGCCTTTGCGCATCACCGAGGGAAAAGTGGTTTCCCTTCCTCAACGGAAGGAGATCGTAGCGAGGGAAGGTTAAGCACTGGGACACACTACGCTTGTACCGCTCCGAGTTTGATATAAATAACACACCGCTTAGTAAAGCAAGTCCTCTCTCATTTGATTTAGTATTCTTGTCACAAAGTCAGCAACTTGGATTCGTCCTGCTGGAGAGAGAAACGGGCCTGTAGGATTGTTCTCAACGTTGAACTTCTTGCCCGGACGGGTGGATTTATTCTATCACGACTGATGCGTCAACCTTTCCTCGGCAGTTCCCCGTCGTCCCGCCTGGCTCCGCCCCTCACCCCCCTTTCTTCTCGCTCTCCTTTGCAGTGCCATGCGCGTGCTGCTCTCCAAGCTGCCCAGGCCCTGGATCGTCGACGAGAAGAAGGACGACGGCTACACCGCGCTGCACCTGGCGGCGCTCAACAACCACGTGGAGGTGGCCGAGCTGCTGGTGCACCAGGTAGGTGACGCCCACCCGCGGAGATCAACACTTGCGCGTTTCATCGTGCGCCTCTGCGATTCATCCCGCGTAAACACCCTGTTTGTAAATCCACACTAACAAAGCAGCCGCAGGAGTGGCAGCTCCTCCGCTCCGTCTATGTCACCCCACGAGGCGTTCAGGCGCAGTTTTGAAGTGTCAGTCAGCTGACGCTTTGAGAGCACAAGGAGTTCCAATATGCAGCCACTGCAGCTGAGTGTTTCAAAAGAAGGCTACAAATCGCAGCTGATTCTTCAAAGTTCGCTCCGGATTGAGTTGATATTCACCGAGCGGGTAGGGAAACGTGGAGACGGCGGGAGCGCCGCGGACTGTATGCGCTCCATCAAGACAGAAATTAAATTTCTGTGTCCAAAGATAAAATCAAATCTTCTGGATGCATCTGATGATGTAGTTTCGTAATAATATTCTGGGGCTTTACTGACTTTGTGGAAGACCATACATCCAAACTGCAGCCATCATTTATTGACAAAATAAAATCTCTTTTCAGAGCTGAATCTCAGTGAACTGCGGCTGCTGTGTGATGGGAGACATGCCGTCCTTAAAGCAGGACTGGGGGGCTTGAAAAACAACAACTTCAGGAGATTTTATAATGAAGTCATTTATATTTTTAAATCAACAGGGTGTCACAATCTTTCATAATATGTCACATTGATACCATGGATTCACAGTTTCCCCAGTACCCATTGAGATTTTCTTGTGAACTCTCCCTCAGCACAATTAGAAGACGAAGGGATCAGGCGCAGGTATGTGTGTATAACTTAGAAGGGGGGCAGGACTTAGGGCAGAGAAACTAGCTCAGTTGAGGTGCGCGTGCAAGATCGGTAAGAATCCCTTTAATTTTGATAAACATTATGTTGAGTTCATTTTGTTCTCAATGATTGTGAACCTAAACTCTGATATCATGGCAGCTCTACCTGCTGTAGGAGTGTAAACAACAAAGGCTCAAACGTCCCTTGTGCAAAGTGCTCGTGTTTTGAAGCAGCGAAGGTTCAAGAGTCACAAAAGAGGAGGAGGAGAAACCATGGTCCCACGAGAGTTTAAATGGATGAAGCGAACTCGAAAGGAACACCGGTCCTTCCTCTTTGCGTCCACTTTGAGTGGTCTGACTGGATCGCGCTCAGCGGAGTCACCAGGGAACCGGAGCGTACGCGTGTCCCATCAAACGTATGTGAGATGGGAAGCTCGAGGAAACATGGAGGACGCTTTGTGTTCATAGACACCGTTCCAATCCTAAAGCAATGCAGCAGCTCCGCTCAGCTCGCACTCTTATCTCCACCTGAATGCAAACCATTAAAAGGCAGCTTCCACTGCACTCCCCTGCAGCCAGCAAGCTGCAGACCAGTGGAAGCAGCTTTAACTGCTTCTTTTTATTTTATTGAATCCATACGGTCCACGGGGCCTCTGGGGGTGTTCTTCAGCGCTGCCGGCCCCTCATATCCTCATCCTCCTCCTGCAATAATAGGTTCATGCTCTTTTTTTTCCCCAACCCACCTTCTGAGACTGCAGGTTTAGTTCCCTTCAGACTCGCTGCCCGTTTACAGCAGAGAGTCACCGGCTCCGGCGAGATCTGGGTTAATTAGGGGATGACGCAAAGCAGCAACGTTGCTGCAACGCTCCGGCCGCGTGTAAACATTCAGTGTGTGAGTGACATTTCTCTGTGCGTGTGTGGGTGGGTGAAAGGGGGGGGCAGCTTTAACCCCCCCCTCCCCAACTTCCTGCATTGGGATTTTTTTTTTTTTTTGCCGTGATTGCTCAGCTCTCTATTCAGAAACTGCAGCACACTACGAGGTGCACTGCAGATTTTCAGCCCGCCCGTCTTATTACTTTGGGATTTCGCACACTTACCTGATCACAGCGCTTATCTGCCCCGTTTATCGCCTCAGCTGAGATGTTTGCAATTGGAAATGACAGTCCCACCGTGCAGCGTTATTGTAAGATGCCCCCCCCCCTCCTTTAGGTGTTTGGGAAGTAACGTTGATCGTACACAACACCAGCTAGTTTACTGCAGTCTTTCAGGTCCTTCACAAAGACCTTGTTTAATGAGGCTTTGGCCTTTTTTCTCTCTCAGTTCTGTGTTACATAGAATTAGTGACACGTTATTGTTTAATTAAAGATACAATGTGTCTTCATATGCTTTGATTAAATGCATTGTTTTAGTGCTTGAAGCCTATTTATAGTTCTATTTGCATAAAAGCTAACAGCAGTGCTTCACTGACTTCATGATTTCCCACAAAACTTGCATAGCACACTGCTGTGAGTGGAGTAATATAACGTAGGAAGGAGACGATATCTGTGTGATGTCCCCTTTTTGTCGCATGCAAGCTGCAACATTGGAGGACCCTGATTTGACATTATCCTCGCTGTTTGATCGACTGTGTCGCGAGTGGCAAGAAAACCAGCATCACACTGATTGTTGTTTTGTCCAGCACAGAGTTAGTTTCAGTTGAAACTCAGCATTAGCAGCTTCAAACAGCCCATTTGGAGACACCGAGTAGGTTCCAAGAAGGAATCTGTAAATAAGTGCAATCCGCTAAATAAAACACCAAGAAACCATGTAGAACTGGTGGATTGAGTCACTTCCGTATTGAGTCGATCCTGCGTTCTCAGGAGGCGTGATGCCACCACAAGTGGCTGTGAAATGATGAATAACATAAGATGAATGCTCCTGGAAGCAGGTGTCTCCTTTCAGACTTGTGCGTTCAGCCTACGTCGACGCTGCACACTCGACATCATCTACCAGCATGTCAGTGTATCGCTGGTAAAACCTTGGCGTGTTATCAGAATTTCAGTATTTCAACTGCGTGTGTTTGTTTGTCTCCACACAGGGCAACGCCAGCTTAGATATCCAGAATGTCAACCAGCAGACGGCGCTCCATCTGGCCGTGGAGCGCCAACACACCCAGATCGTCCGGGTGAGTCCATCCTCCGTTTCTTTTATGTCTTTATTTCTGTCTCCTAAGTGAACTTCCCCTCTTGGCCTTGCACAAAAAGCATTGGAGCAGCATCGGTGCAGCACAGCACTCACACGTGGGGGGATAGGGGGTGGGGGTGGGGGGTCCTGCAGTTGAAGGGGGCTGCTGCTTCGGAGCGGGAGGGGGGGAAATGCTCAGCAGAAAGCCTTTAAGCCAGCTGCTGGATTGAGATTGCCACGTTGCCATCTTGTGGACCCAAGTTAAAAATGCACTCAATAATTGGGGAGTTCGTCGCCGAAGCAGTTTGCGGGGAGCAGGGGGCCGTATAAATCAGCGCCGCTGGCGTTTGCGTCACTGCAGGAAATGAAAAGTAGCTCGATGGCAGTCGTGGGGAAGTTGTTTTTTTTTCCGCCTGCCCGCTGCCTTTTGTAAAGCGGCGGTTTTTCGCTGTCCCAAACAGCTGCTGGTGCGAGCTGAGGCCAAGCTGGACGTGCAGGACAAGGACGGGGACACGCCGCTCCACGAAGCGCTGCGTCACCACACGCTGTCCCAACTCCGACAGCTCCAGGACATGCAGGATGTCAGCAAAGTGGAGCCCTGGGAACCCTCCAAGAACACGGTATACATGCATCTATTATTCATCTCGCTGTTCCCCTTTGAATAAGACATTATTTTACGCGTGTCACAGCACCGAGGCTCACGCGGAGAACAAGCGGTCGTGGTGCCAAAAGTGAGCTTTTCAAAGGAGCGCTTCAAAAACGTCCTTCAAACAGGTGAAGATCAGCTGTTGATGGCCTGTTTTGAACGCCAGCTACGACCCGAGGCCTCGCGGCCTTTGGCTTCAGAGCAGCTGAAGGATTCAAATATCACAAGCTACTTGACTTTTCCACAAAATTGTACCTGAAACAGGTTGATTAAAGTACAACTTCACAACTTCACCTCTTCTCTCGCTCCATTCTGCTTCAGTACACCTTCATATTTTGAACCGAGCTGTCTCTGCCCTGCGTGAACCAACCAGTGAACAAACCTACTGAGGCTTCTCCGCCTGTGATTGGCTCAGACATGTTTTCGCAGGTTTCACAGTCTAATACTTATTGTAGTTACCCACCTTTGTGGCTGACTTGCCTCCTGCACTATACCCTTTTTCTTTTGTCAAGTACATTCTGCACTCAACTGTACTCTGTCGAATCATAACTTATGGCATAAACAGTGTTGGGCAAGTTACGTCCAAAATGTAATCTATTCAATATTACAAGTTACTTTCATTTGAAATTAATTAGTTTTGTTACAATATTACCATTTGTGTAAAATAATAAGTTACTGATTCCTTTTTTAGTTACTTTACTTGCCTCTTCTTCTTCTGTTGATTGGAAACCATCTTCTTCTCCTGATTTTAAAACTGGTGTCTTCTTCTACTCTTTATTTACCGCTGTTGTCAGTATGTGTGTGTGCACGCTTTTTTTTTAAACCAACAGCTCAGATTGTAACGCATTACCTGACTCAGTAAATGTAATGATATTACCAAAATATAATTCACAACACATAATATTACACCGTTACTGCCTGAAATAATATATTACAGTAACGAAAGTAACTCGTTACCCCCAACACTGGGCATAAAATACTCTTTGAGGCCAACACTCAGAGACAGTGTAGTTGAGGCGTCAAGCAGCTCTGTGTGGACACTTGATGTGGACGTGTTGCGATCCCCCGAGACGCTCCCTGATGCGTCGGAGCGTTTACCGTCTGCCGCGTGTTTGTTCTACCTGCCAGGCGCCTCGCGGCGACGTCACACGTCACGACATCTGGCATTTATGATCTTGGTGAGTGTTCCGAGGTGTCTCGCTTTGCGAACCTTTAACAAGATGACTGCCTGATGGGGGGAAAGATGATGATGGATCACCTTGAGTCAGGAAGCTGGGTACCCAGCGGTGAATGTGTGCCCCCCCCCACCCCCCACACACACACACGCACACTCTCGCAGCAGCAGCAGACAGAAGCGCGGAGCAGTTGACTCGCCTCCCTCCGCCCAGCCTGAACGAGTTAGTCTCTCTGTCAGGGCCGGGGGGGCACGTCAGACCTGGACCCTCCCCTGTGTTAACAGCACATCATGGATCTCCAAGGGGATCATTTTCAGTGAGCTCTGGCGACAGACTTCCCGTACGTGTCACCCTCTGCCTGCCCCCTCAGTCCCCTCGCCCCCCCCCCCCCCTTCCCGACAGCGGGTCCTAATTCAGACGTGGTCGCTACTGTCCCGAAGAAATGAATCATCTGGCTCGGCGTCTCCATCAGCCGAGACGTTTAAAAGCTCCCATCTGGAGTCAATCTAACACAGCGAGGCTTAAATTGCTTGCACGAGAGGGAGCAGCGTTGCAGCGAGGTGATGAGCTCTGGGACGGGGGGAGCGAGAGAACCGGGGGCAGTTGATGGAATTTGGGATCGAGGTTGGTTTCAGTGTCTCCCAGCTTGTTGGCTAATTGGCTCATTTGTGCCAGACTCATTTTCTCTTTGGCTTCACTTTGAATTTACCTTCAGACACAACGTGCATCCTGTACGCTGTTATGAAGGTGGACAGTGAGGATGTTAAAGGCATTGCAAAACAGCTTAAAATGATCAAAAGTAGGTATAAAGTCAGAATAAATATGTGACAATGGAGCAAATTGTCCTGGAAATAATTGTTTTAGGTCACGTCTAACTACTACTTCAAAGACTCCTCAGGTTGAAGTGATCGGCCCACAGTTCCGAAGCCTCCAACCTCCTCCGACTTGATCTGTTTTGTGTGCCTGTCTGGTTGTCTGCAGTTAATCATGGGCCTCGGCACCCAAGGGGCAGAGAAGAAGAGCGCGGCATCCATCGCCTGCTTCCTGGCAGCCAACGGAGCGGACCTGACCATTCGTAACAAGAAGGGCCAGTCCCCCCTGGACCTGTGTCCTGACCCCAGCCTCTGCAAGGCTTTGGCCAAGTGTCACAAGGAAAAGAGCAGGTGAGCGCAGCAGGAAACGCTTCGGCATCTTCGGGAAGCACTCCTTATTTGTGTTCTGAGTCGGAGCGAAACATCAATACTACGCCTGTGGCGACGTGGTGGATATGAAGCCACAGACAAGAGGCTGAGTGTGGGGTAACGGCAGAAAACCACGCAGGCTCCCTGTAGAGGTGAGAACCAGCTCTCCTCAGACAGTAATGATTATTTGTCCTCCAGTGTTTGTAACCCTCACAAAACATGAGAAGATCAGATTCTCACAGGACAGCGTGCACGTGAATGCATCACTTGTGGGGTCAGCTTAAAGCAGTCAGAGAGAACTACAGGCCATAATGTGCTCCACTCTCATGCTAAGATGTACTCATGTTAATATCCAAATAATGAGTTATATAAGAATTAATTTATTTGGAAGAGAGTTCATAGAGAAGCAACAGCTCATTTAGTCATGAATTAAATGACTCTTCTCAGTGCAACAAGTGAAAATAGATCAAGTAAATGAAAGATGCACTCGAGACTTATTTCCATCAGCAGAAAACCTTCAGGGAAGCGAAGTTTCTTCGTGCTCCGAGCAGGAGTTACTTTGTCTTCCCACGTTAGGCAAAGCCTCGTTGTCTCAGACTCTGTACTGTGAATGCTCAGTGAGGAAATCGACTGGCGAAACACAATTGATGTCTTTGCTCCATGTCACACACACACACACACACACACACACACACACACACACACACACACACACACACACACACACACA
>JASSRZ010000042.1:15373815-15385017 GCA_032164315.1 Malacoctenus gilli
CTCACTCACTCACTCACTCACTCACTCACTCACTCACTCACTCACTCACTCACTCACTCACTCACTCACTCACTTTTCTCCTCTGTTTCGGTGGTCGTCTGTCAGCACCACCTGCAGCCTCGACGTAGTAATGACTGTTGTCAGTGGTCTCATGTGAGCGAGCACTTTTCCAGGTCGATGCTGTGTTAATAGGAAGGGCGTCGTCCTCCTACGTCGTGCTTTCACGAACAGCATAACCTGCGAATATTGCAGTCACAGAGTCTGTGTAGGATGTTGTCGTCATCAGCGTTGTTCGTGTTGCTGTCAGTGATCTTGAGGCTCCTCCCTGTTCCAGCACTCAGAACCCCGCTTTGTGTTCCCCTTTCCAGCGGCCAGGTGGGGACCCGCAGCCCGTCTCTGAACAGCAACATCGAGTCCCTGGAGGAGTGCATGGTGTGCTCAGACATGAAGAGGGACACGCTGTTCGGGCCCTGCGGACACATCGCCACCTGCTCGCTCTGCTCGCCGCGCGTCAAGAAGTGTCTCATCTGCAAAGAGCAGGTCCAGTCGAGGACCAAGGTACGAGGAAGCGTCGCCTCTCCCCTGGCAGAGCGAACCGCTCAGACGGGGAAACGCTCACCGCCGTTTCACGTGTTTCCCCCGCAGATTGAGGAGTGTGTGGTCTGCTCCGACAAAAAGGCCGCAGTTTTGTTCCAGCCCTGTGGCCACATGTGCGCTTGTGAGAGTAAGTTACACTTGTACACTACAGGTTACATAACATACTGGTACACTCCTGGTGTCAAGTACACTACTCACAAAAAGTCAGGGATGTTTGGCTCGAAGTAGGACATTTATGTCCAAGCAACAGTGGTGAGAAAGACATATAAAACAATCAACCTCTCAGGAACTTGTCATGTGATGTTTAGCATCAACGACGGCTTGACATGGACGTCTCATGCTGTTGGACCAGCGTCCGCTCTTCTTGAAGGGTCACTGAGGTTCCGGGGTAAATAGATGGGCCTCTACACACCCCTTAGATCACCCTAAAGCTCGTGTATGGGTCAAAGTGATGCAGAGGAGTGTTTACGGCGCTGTGAAGTGATGCCGTGTCGCAACAAGTTGTCCAATTCAGCGCTGCATCGTGGATCAGTTAAAAGTCGTGACGCACTTCGGGCCACATGCCCCTAACTTTTTGTGAGTAGTGTGCACATCCCCCTGAATGACGGGAACAAAAATAAAGTTGGATGCTTTGTATGGTCCCGGATGCCGAGCTGCGGTCTAACAACGTTGCGTCGCCCTCCCCAGACTGTGCCAGCCTCATGAAGAAGTGCGTACAGTGCCGGGCTGTGGTGGAACGCCGCACCCCCTTCGTCCTTTGCTGTGGAGGGAAAGGTATGGAGGATGATGCCGCAGATGATGATGATGATGATGATGATGATGATGATGATGATGATGACCTTAGTGAGTGAATCTTCCACACGTTCCCTTTTAATCCACCTCTTTATTTGTAGTTTTCTCTCCTTCTTTTCTCATTTTTCACCCTCTTTCCAAGTAGCCGCTGTAGTCTTCTTTTCAATCGTGCTAAGCTGCTGCTTGCTGCTGCATTCCATCCTTAATTTGCATCACAGTAAATGTTGATTATTTGTATTTTGTCGCATTCTAGCGAGCATGTTAGAAACCTGAGCTGATTTTGTGTCAACTTAATGTCACGTTAAAGTCATTCCCTCCTGTTTGAGACAACTGAATTCGGCATGGTGAATCAGTGAAAGCTCCACGGTCACACGCGGTCATTTCATGTTCAGAGATTGGCTGCAGTGACCACGGTCCCTGCTGCAGTGAGGCTGCCTCCAACTGAAGTCAACACACACACTTTTCTAAAAGCCAACGGTGGCACACGGAGGCCACCGTTGTCATGCTGTCAAGATTAAAGTTTGTGAGTAACATTTTTAAAAACAGCAACCACGACATGTGAGGAAACAAGAGTTATTCTCTTGAAATTGCCTCAAGGTGCATTTGCTGCTGAAAGGAACTAACTCATGACTTAGTGCTCACGCAGTGTCTCAGTACTAGTTCATACCACGAGTTAAGAAACCCAGTACATTTACATGTAGTCGTACCTCCAGCTCACCCCAGTAAACTGCCCTGGTAACAAACGGGCCTTTTAAAGGTACCAGGAACTGCGCAGGGGGGGAGGAAGCGCTGCTGAACACCAATTGGTGGATCTAGCGCAGCGAGCAGCTGCGTCTCACTCCGCGATGCTTCACTTCTGCATTCAGTCCGTCTGTAAACGCATCTCATTTCCAACTGTAAGTTTTGACAATCTAAAAACAGCAACGCTTGAACGAAAGGACCAAAAATATCACCAACTTCCTTGTCAAATCTCCCGCCTTTCTTACTTATTGTGACTACTTACATATGAAGTGAAAAGAATGATGCTCCACTGACTCATAGTGTTTCAGGAAGGCCGGTAGGAGATTCTATTCAGGGGTATCTTCTTGCCTTCAGCAACTCACGTCTGCCCCTACTGGTTGGGAGGTGCAGTACAGCTTCCCTCAGTCGTCATCAGCCTGCCTCAAATACAGTACAGTAGTATAGTAGCGCAGTCACTCCTGGATGAAGCGGAGCGCTTGTCCTGCCCACTGTGAGCAAGTCCATGGACCCTGCTTCCCTCAATCGCCACATCCTGTAAAGTGCAGGTGGCTGCATTCCACATTGGTCTGATGAAGCGCTGTGATGGTTGTGTTTGAAAGAGTCTGAGACAACAGTCCTGCTGTCGTCTCTATGCAGCACGCCAGAAGGAAGCAGCTTCAGGTTACCGAGCAGGCCGAGACACACCGGAAGTCCTGTAGCTTTGTGTGTGTGTTTGTTTTTTGTTTTGTTTTTTTAAAATAATTCTTTATTTATCAAATTTTAACAATTTTTAATGGTGGGCACAATTCACTTGTCAACATGTGCACAATAATGTTCTCTTTTTAAGAAACATTTTCCCATCCAAAACAACAAAAAAACAAATCAAAAAAATAAAAAGGAAAGTAAACGGAAACAATCATGTGAAGATTGAAGAACTTTTGGGACTGACTAGTACCTTGGTTCTAAATATTCAAACTCAAAATTAAGTTGGGTTTCTTATTTTTTATAAACACAACCCATTTATCCCAACATGTTAGAAACTGGTCTTGTTTTTGTTTTATAAATGCTTTCATCTGTTCCATTTTTATAAATGTCAAGAGTTATATTCCACCACTCTGACAGGGTCAGTGGGTCTCGTGGAAACCATCGTTTAGTTATGGATTTTTTACTTGCAACCAACAAAGTACTTAGTAGAAAACCCACCATTTCTTCTGCATTCGTATGGTTAACATCCAAAATAAACAGTTTTGCGACAGTTGAGTTTTAGCAAAGACTTGAACATAATCCTGCCTCATACTGTCCGTAAATACAACTTGTTGTGATATAGTGAGTGTGTACAATCCCTTTATGTCGGGTTGCGTTCACAGTCCATCGTCTCGTGGTGTGTTCGCCCACATCCTTTTTTCAGTGGTGCATGTCACCATCAAACACTCCGATCGTGTTTTTACATGTCATGTTGACTTAAAAGGGAAACTGCTGTAAGTTCGCCACTTTGTCTTCATGTGAGTCAGCCGCGTACTCCTCCACACATCAGCAACCCCAACCTCCCCCCTCCTCTGCAGTCACTGGCCGATATGCAGAAGTGAATGCAGACCCCAAACACAGACACCCATGCAAGGGGCAGCACTGGATGGTCCTTCCCGGTCCTCCCGCTGCTCTCCGCTTTCCAAAGCCGATCCAGAACGCAAAGTCCACCCGTCTTGTCTGATCGTTCTCGCTCGCTGACTTACGTTGGTTCCATGACGAACTTTCTCACCGTGACCATGAGCTTTGGCTTCGGTTTCAAGCGAAACCTTCCAAAAGAAGTTGAATCAGATCACCTGCCGCTTTCCAGTTGTGCGTAGAAGTGACTCTTTCTGCCTTTCTTTCTGACCTGCAAGCTTCCTCTGCACATTTCCTGTCTGCGCCTCCCTTGGAGGCCGTAGATGCTAGTTTTTTTTTTGGTCACCGGCCATTTTGGGCTGGTGAAGGGGCAGCTCCTTCTGTAACCATGTGACTGGTTATTCCCAGCAGGGAGCTCTAACACTATGGCAGGGGGGTCGCAGGATCTTCTACCGCCCAACAATCTGCCACTAAGTTGGTGTAAGTATACCTACGTGATCCCTGATCCCTTATCAGAGCCTTGTTTTTCTTGTTTTCTTTTTGAGAGACATCCCCCCCCCACACACACTCACACACATACATTAAAGTGCTGCCCTGGCCCCTTCCCACCTTTACTTACTTCCCTTCTTCTTTCAGTACCACCCCCTAACTGTAGGTGATGCTGTGCCTGCCTGATTCTAAACCAGTTCACACAAAGACATTCATGACAACATTAAACCAACAGGAGAGAGTGAAGTGTTGGGACAGGACTGATCCACCGCATGAACACATGAAGACCACCGTCCCCGAATGCAAAATTTCGCCAGGAAGCAGATAGAATCAACATACACATGATGCTTTCTCACCCATCAAAATGTGCATCGATTATATCACAGGCTCTCACTGGTGGTTCATGAGGATTTTTTTTAGATTTTCTTGTGGTCGCTCTGCGTGATCTTTTTAACATACAGTGACTGGAGCATCTCACTTTGCTCCTTCTCTGCTCTGCGGCAGTTCCAGTGTTTTTGAACCAGGCTCCTTTGTAGAGAGCCTCGGTCACGCAGGGGTCCAGGTGTAAAACTGATCTGCATGCAGTCTCTCCTGTGACCTACTGACACCATCAAATACACCAAAAAAACACTCCAGAGTTCAGTTTCATCGTCACACTTTTCAAACGGCAACAGATCATCAGTAAAGTGAAATATTGGGATCAATCAGCTGAAGCAGCACAGAGGAAATCTGGCCGCTGTCCCGACTTTTTTGAAACCTGTTGCTGTTTACTTCTAAATAAGCCTGTAAAAGAAATCTGAGTGACTCCCCAACAAAAGAAGTTTTTGATTTGCATGAGCACACTTCTGTTTCCCGTCCTTTTGAGCCAGTCACGGTGTGACGTCGGAGGAGTGTTTTCATGCCTCGTTGTTATCTTGCAGCCAGACTGCAGCTTCCTACCAGGATTTCTCTCCACCTGCAGAGAAGTTCGCCCACTCAGCTTGGTGCTGGGAAGCGTTTCACAGTGCGATGATGCCACTCCCGTGCCGCTCCTCATGTTTCTGTGCTGGTCTTTAATGTTTAGCTTTATTTTAATCGCCCCATTCATGTTTTGTTTTTATTTCATCCGATGGAGTTTCTCAGTTTTGTTGATAGATTCTTGACTCGGTCTGAATGATTTGGTCCTGCAAGGATCAGAGCGCTGAACTAGCACGCACTGCGCTCAGATCAGCTGATTCTTCAGGCCGGGCGCCTCCGCGTGTGATTCAGCGTGTGCGTGTGTGTTTTTCCCTTTTTTGCGCGAGCAGCAAGTGGAAACATCCCGGCGCTTCAGAGAGACAAAGACAACACCAACGTCAACGCTGACGTGCAGAAGCTCCAGCAGCAGCTCCAAGACATCAAGGAACAGGTACCGACCGGCAGCCAGTCGGACCCGCCGTGGTCAGAGAGATGCCGCGCCGGCTCTGGACACGCTGTCCCGTCCGACGGGCTCACAGTCGACGTCTGTCTGCAGGCACTTTTTGACATAGTAGTGCGGTCAATTCATAGAAAAACCAAACAATTGTCATGGCGACCAACAAGCAGACAGTGTGATCACATGCAAACGAGAGAACAGAAAGCAGCAACTTTCTCTGCTGCTTTTATTTGTTGTTGTTTATTGTTGACTAACCTACAATACATGCTGTATTCTTAAAGACGCAGTGCCACCTGTGGAGGTGGAGTTAGACCTCGCGATTTTGTGTGTGTGTGTGTGTGTGTGTGTGTGTGTGTGTGTGTGTGTGTGTGTGTCTCTGTCTGTCTGTCTGTCTGTCTGTCTGTCTGTCTGTCTGTCTGTGTGTGTGTGTGTGTGTGTGTGTGTGTGTGTGCGTGTGCGTGTGCGTGTGTGTGTGTGCGTGCGTGTGTGTGTTTGTGTGTGCGTGCGTGTGTGTGTTTGTGTTTGTGTGTGTGTGTTGACCCTGTGTCCTGTCTCTCTCTGCAGACCATGTGTCCTGTGTGTTTGGACCGGCTGAAGAACATGATCTTCATGTGTGGTCACGGCACCTGCCAGCTATGCGGCGACCGCATGAGCGAGTGTCCCATCTGCCGCAAAGCCATCGAGCGGCGCATCCTCCTCTACTAGACCCTCCTCCCCTCCCTCACCGCCTTCATGCTCTCTCCTCTTCTTCTTCTTCTTCTTTTTTTTCTTTTGGAGCCCAACAATGACCACACCCACAATGCTGCTGCCGCCGCCGCGTCCATCCGTACAGCACCCGAGTCAGCCAGCCTACGTCCTCCTGTCTGTCCCGCAAATTAGGAGTCTGTTACAAGAACACGAACTGACTGAAATCAGCTTCGTCGCTTCGTCGCCGTGAGTCCTCGCTGCCGGGACGGCACCCTCGCTCTGCTTCCCCTCAGTCCAGCCCCTTTTCGTCGTCTCGAAGTGACTTTCTCTCTTGGATGATGTCCGAAACATCATCTGAGGACAGGACATGAAGAGGCGCTGGTGGACTGCCTCCCCGCGCCCCCCCCTGCGATGTAAAGTTCTCCTGCACCCGCTGCAGTCCAAGTTTATTGTGTTTCGCGAACTCTTTGTGAGCGTATTGGGAGCTCTGGTTGTGAATCTTAAGCACTGATTTTTCACAACAGTGTGCCGATGTTATTGCATGTTTTTTGGTTTTGTTTTTTCTTTCTTTCAGCGAGCGTCTCAGCTCCCAGTCTATTGTTTTCCCGCCGGCCGCTGCACCGTCGCAGTCGGAGACCAAATGTTGGCAGTTTTGCACTAGAAACGCCGAGTCTTCTCCGCACTCATTCAGCTCTTATCCAGCACCCGTTGGAACATGCTCAGCCACGTGCAGCACCGCGTCCCCCCCACCCCACCCCACCAGGTGGCGCCGCTTCGCGAGAGAATGACTGCAAGTTTCGTAGACGAGACGGATTCAGTGTACTGTGGGGAAACTCGCAGTGCAGCTTTAGTCCACTCACTCAAAACAGAGCATGCACAAACATGTAGCCAGCAGGCCGAAGGCCCGCCCTCTGAGAGCGTCTCTGCGGATTGGACCGAGGCGCCGGCGAGGGCGGGGCTGCCTTTTAACGAGCCGAATCGATTAATTCAGACTTCGTGAGTCTGAAGTTTTCACTGGAACAATCAGGCTGTTGCGTTTAGACGATAAACGTGAGTGTTCTCAGAAAGTACCTGAACCTGTTCCACCGGAACCAAGATAAGCATTAGTTTTTAATGCTGTGACTGAACCGGCCCCCTGAACTAGAAAGAGGGGGGCACTATCGTCTGTTTTTAACCACTTAAACACCAATAAACCATGAAATACCAGGAATAACCTTCAACACGCACTCCTAAACATGCTTTATTGTGAACTGGGCCTGCCTGCTCACTCACTCTACCACCTCCTCAGCTCGACTCTACACTGTTCTGCTTCGTTTGCTGTTGTAACCCACCTAAAAGGGGGGGGGGGTGGGTTCTAAACAAAGCTACCAAAAAACCCAACGTCTTGTTGAGGAGACTCGAGCACAGCCGCACCTAAGACGACGCTGAGACGAAGTCGGCGCACGCGCAGAGATTCGCCCAGCTGACCGTAAGCATCGTGGGACAAGTTTGTCCAATTCGTTGTCGTTTTGCCGGCCAATCGGTGGCCTGCAGTTGCGGTCTGTCGACGTCACGTGTGGGTGGGTATAAGGAAGAAGTACCCGAGAACTTTCGCCGCAAAAGTACTGGAATTAAGTGGAGTTGGAAACTCCAGAGTCGGAAACGAGTGGAGTCAGGTGGGTAGGCGATAAGCGGGCAAATGTGAGGCATGCGAACGAGTCTGATCTGAGTGACGTCTCACTTTCTGCCACTTCCTGTCATCAAATCCATGCAAATCTTCCATGTTCAGTGTTGAAGGACCTGCTGAGTATGGCGGCTCCTGTTTCTGATGCAAACACGCGGTGGGTTGGAGTTGTCCTGTCGTCCCCCCCCCCCCCCCCAATTTACACACGGCCGCTTTCGCCAACCGCTGCGCTTGGATGGGCGCCGCATCACGGCCGGACGTTCGGCTCGACGAGCGACGCCGATTCAGCCTTTTTGCTTCCAAAAAAACAACCAACCGGTATGGGGATACGGTGCTCTTTATCGTGTATTACTTCCATTTCATTTGATCTGTTTGTTTTGTTTTTTTTATTTCTATTTTTATTTAAATGTCTTTTTCTTTCCTTGAACGTTTATTAAGCTAGAGAGTACAATCTGCTAGAACACTAATAAGACGAGAAAAAGTAGGGTAAATTATTTTGTACCGCTGCCCGGCCTCCGGAGGGCGTCGGCGTCACTGCCTTCCTACGATGTAGCCTCAAAGTGTCTCCAGCGTCGCGCTCGGCGTCCGTGTTCGGGACTCGGTGATGTTTGTTTGTTTTTTTGCTTCACGTCGCCGGCCGGAGCTCCGCCCACCTCGACGCCGCCGAACGCACCAGTCACGAGTCCAGTATCTCTCACCAGTGTTGCTTTTTTTTTTTTTCCCCTGTGGGACGGGAGCCGACGGACTCGTGCGACCCCCGCTGACCCCCCCCCCCCCCCCTCACGGCCCCCTTCGCTCTGCTACTCTGTGCGGCCGCATCCCAGCTAGTTTCTGTTGTTGTTGTTCTTTTTCCTTAATTTCAGACTGAAAGCTGATCCTGAGTGCCGTTTGGTCGCTCCTCTCTGATCACGATGACACTTAAAAGCTTGAAGCACTAAAAAACGCTTTTATCGTGGTGTCGTCGTTCTGGTTGTTCAAAGGGCGGGGGGGGGGGGGGGGTTAAAAAAACAAGGCCTCTCTTTTTTCTACTTTTTCTTTTCGATCCTTGTAAGTCGTCCCGTCGGAATTGTATCCGTAGTATTTTTTTTTCTCTCCTTTGGCATGAATGTTTGACATATGCAGTACGACGCGTACCGTTCAAATCCGTTCAGTCTGTTTTGGGTTTTTTTTGCGAAAAGAAAAATAAAAAACAAAGTGCTTTTGAAAACAAACACACCGCTGAAATAAAGTGCAAACGAACCCAGAGACACGAAGCGGTCTGCCGTGCTGTCGTTTGTTTTTGCTCTCAACCCGCTGAGATGTTTGCGTTTAGGTGAGCTCACGTTCGCTTCTCCCTGCCAACAAATTAGCATCGAGGTTGCCTCCACCCCCCCCCGCCCCCGCCCCCTGCTGTGGTGGAGTCTGCCTCACAGAGGAGACGGGGCAGGCGGAGGTGCCAACACCTAATAATGACCCGGCACCAGGGTGTGGTGGGAGGGACAGACCACGGAAGGACGGGCAAGGCAAACATTGCCACGTGATTAGAAGGACCCAAATGGGGGTGGGGGGGGGTCGTCCCGGTGGGAGGCAGCGGGGCTCGTCCTCTGTCACTGAAAGGGGGGGGGGGCTCTCCAGGTGCTTCTTAGGTCAGGGCTCTGCAAACCTGGCTGCCGGCCCTCCAGAGATTGTTCTGTTAGAATGACAGACACACGGCGCAAGACACCTGAAACTAAACTGCTGCTTTCACCAAGACCATCACAGCAAAAACTACCAGGTTTTTTTGGGGCTGGGTTGTCAGGTATGTTACATCGTTGTGTAAGGGTGGGGGGCAGGGGAAGGGGGGGTGCAGAAACACCATCAGAGTCACTGTGTGTCTGTGCTTTTTAAAAAGAGAAAGCTGAACTCAAACCTCACGGAAGATCAAACATAATCAAGAAAGCCATCAGTCACTTTTATTTTGAAAGGCCTCTGCTTTTACTCTGTGAGGATTGGCTGAAGTGGACCAAACAGGCCCGATCTGAACGCACTGTAATTGGTACTCAATCTTTTAAGGGAGAGGGAAAAAATAGTGTATCATTTGGAGGCAAGCAGAATTTGACCAATAGTTATTGAGTATATGGTGCCCCCCCCCACACACACATACAGACACACAGACACACACACACACACACACACACACACACACACACATACACACACACACACACACACACACAGGAGGAACCAGTGGGGGGGTCTTGCCCCAGTGAGCAGCTTGGCAGAAGCCTGTCAGGCAGCTCAGCTGACAGACTGCTTGCCTGCGTGCGCCAGGGTGCCGGAGACGCCGCTATCTCACCCCCCCATGACCGCCGCTGCCCCCTGGGAAGCCCCGCCTACCCGTCGGCCCGCCAGAGAGGTCTGTATCGTTTGCCTGACTCCCACTGGGACCCCACTGTGTGTGTGTGTGTGTGTGTGTCATCTAATCCCACCCCCCTGGGGCTGCAGGGTCAACCAAGTGACAGAAGGAGACGAATGGAAGCCCCCCTCCACGCCCACTTACAGGACGGAGTGACTGTGACCTGGTTCAAGTCTCTGCTGTGATCAGTGAGCGGGATCAGTGACACCCCACCTTCTGTTTGTACTCCCAGCATGCTGCTGTGTGTGTGGGGGGGGGGCATGGGTCACCCTCACCACTGCCCTCCTCACCGTCTCTAGGATGTGAAGCTCTGACTGCAGGGTGCTGCCCTGCAGGCGCCACAGCTCATCACCAGGGGGCAGTACACCCAACGGTTCAGTACTAAGCAGCACATGTGTAGTTGTACTGCAGCCAGCAGCAATACTGCTCTCCTCATTGCTGCAGCAGCCTCAGCAGTGACTGGTTTCCTGCCAGCTGGAGCCAGACTGTACGCTACAGTCACTGTTCAATCCCACAATTTCAAGATCTCAGCGCTGTCCTCTCATGCGCCATGTGATACTACAAAAATGGCGTCCAATGCAGATGGAAGTCTGGCATTCTGGCGAAGCCTTCCAGTGATGCATTATGGGGATGTTATGAGGTGGTAGCAGTGAGTTGCTGCAGAGTTCAGTCTGTTCAGTCATCTGTCCCCCGGTTCAGCCGGCCCACACGGATGAAGACAGACAAAGTTGGCTGGAACCGGCCACAGTGGGCCCTCCGGGTCTTTGCTGCCATGTTGGAGGAACTGATGAGTCTCGGTCTGAAGGCTCCCCTCTCTCTCTCTCTCTCTCTCTCTCTCTCTCTCTCTCTCTCTCTCTCTCTCTCTCTCTCTCTCTCTCTCTGTCT
>JASSRZ010000042.1:15414792-15425594 GCA_032164315.1 Malacoctenus gilli
TCCCTACAGACAAATGGAATTCCAAGAATAAAGCGAGATAAATCTGTCTTTGAGCAATCAAGTGCAACAAAACAAGTAGAGAGACAACATGGAATAACCAACATTTCACCATATTTGAGTTCAAAGGTGTCAGATCAATGATGATGCTTTCACACCAGGACAGTCCGGAGCTCAGTTTGGTTGGAAAGGAATGGCCGAGAGTCAACAGCTTTCTTTAGTTTAGTTCACATTCACACTTCCCATTGGGAAGTGGACCAAACTGCCTCTCTAGCATCATGCAGTTGTAACAGCTGCCCACTTGGGGCACTATTGCAAAGGAACAAGAACCCACAAGTTACAGCAACGCAAGACAAAGAAGAAGTGGATGCTTAAGAGGAACCACCGCGTGGTTGGAGGCAGTCCAGTCAGCTCTCACCAGGAACCAGGTTTTGCCAATTAGGATCACACCAGCGTTCGAATGGGTCACAGTTTAATGTAACACCAAACCCAATGAAGCCCTATTAGATCTCATTGACAAGGATGACTCGTTCACTCCCTGGCCAGTCAGAGCCCTGAGATCTGTTGCTTTCCTCTTAACTGGCTGCAGAAAGTGCCCAGGAGCTGGAAGCATCGCTCCAGTGGAGTCCGGTTGAGATGAATAGGTGCAAGCGCAACCGCCTCATAGGTAAAGCACAACTATCTAATGCTCACACACTGACTCTCGCAGTGACTCATCACTCAAACGTCAGCCTCACACCCACCGCCTGCCGCCCGGACGAGTCACTGAAGGTAACCGAGAGGAGGCGAACAATGCAGTGACACATGCCGCGTGGTGCGCGGCCACACTCCCCGCTCTCTTCTCATGAATTTGCTCTGTTTTTTTTTTTTCTTCTTCCGTTGCACAACATGTGTGAGGCTGAGCTCCAGGGTAAATATTGTCCTTCCATGATTCAGACTCAAATTCCTCAACGGGCTGACGACACTGTGGCCGCAGCTCTGTCGTCACAAGGCTTCGGTCACTGGTGACAGTAGCTTTGGAGGAGGCGCGGAAGGGGGTGGGATGGAGTTTGGGAGGGGGGGCAGGTTCTTTTTTTTGCAGTACAAGAGAGGGTGTCGTCGCTACCTTTGGGATGGCACATGTGTTGCTGACCACAGGTGTGAGCGGATCGCACGCGATTGAGTCAGGACGTTGTGTATTGTTGGCTGTTTCGCGGCAAAGGGCACGAAACCAGCAGCAGGGGGACATTGACGGCGCCCTGAGGGGGTTCATGGGGGTCAGCTGAAGAGGTGATTCACCTCGAACCGCCTCCCAGCGAGTCGTTTCTTTCGGTTTCAGTTTCCGGGCGATGCGGAATAGCCGGAGTTTTTGGAGTCGTACACCAGCGGAACGACGTCAGACATCGTGGGGCATCCGTTCCTGAGTACATTTGGGCTTGGGGTGGTGTGAGCATGGGACACCAGGGGACACCGGGGAGGGAGGCGGCGGGGGGGTCACCCTTCTGTGTGAGGAATAGCGGGCATGCTGACTGTCCTTCAACCACAGCTTCGAGCAGCATGTTGTTGGCGTCATGGGTCAAAAATAAAAGGTGGGTCTCAGTTGGTCTCAGAGTCGTACGTTGTTTCCGGTTTCGTGCATGTTTTGTGACATGTGCATGTTTTGTCAGTTCAGTCCATCTGTGTGTTTATCCAGTCGCATGTTTAGTCATTGTGCGTTTCCTCAAAAGTGACGCAATCTTGTCATCTTGTACGTCGTCACACCTCCAGTGATGACACAGGGCCCGGAAGCTGGACTGTGGTGGACGACAGCAGATCCCCCCCCCCCCCTCCACAGCCTCCTGGCCGGACCAAGAAGCAGCTGCGGCACTCTGATGCTTTCGCCGCAACGCGGGACTGGAACGTTCAGGAGGGCCTGTTGGCAGCGCCACACGAGTGGTGGTTTATACGGGTGGTTTGCATGTTCCTGCGCGTACGCGGGCTTCCTGTCACCGCCAAACACAGACGGAAGTCAGTGGGGGAGTCTGAATGTCCAGAGCGTCTTTTTGTCCCCCAGTTGGAGATCACAGACATCTGACTTTTTTGTCTGGTCTGAATGAAGACGGATCTTCGGCTGTCACTCTGTCTGTACTTAACCTCAAGGGTTTCCATCCTCTGGTGGCAGATTCACACGATGTGACACAGTGTTCAGTATACAGTGTAAGCGCAGCGCTGTTGCTGCTTTCTTAGCTCACTTAGCATCAAGAGTGACTGTTGCAACTTGCTGAACTCCTGTTTACCAGACAAGATGATTAACCACCCCCCCACTGACATTTGCTCAGTTTTCTTTAAGCGCCGTCTGCTGGTGATTTATTGCAGCTGTTCAGCCGCTTATTATTCTTACATTTCGCAAAGCTCTTACTCACATCAAGCTCATAGAGCATCTTCCTCCCACGAACTGATGCAACTTCAGCTGAGTTCAGTGGGCGAACCAGTCACCCGGCCGACCGAGCGCAAGAGTGACACGGATGCACATCGATCTGACATCATTGAACACGGGATTAAAGGCACCACAAACTTGGTCACTTGTGGTTTTTTTTAAGTAATTCGTAACTGTTTAGCTGCGTGAATCCTTTTCCAGCTCTTTCGACCACCTTTCACAGTCCTCGGCTACTCTGATTACAGATACTCAGAAGTGTAACTGCTTTTTTTTACCGCAATTTACTGCACAAATAATCTTCCCCTAAAAAAGACAAACTGCAGCAGCGCATGTGGTTTTCAAAGGGAGCTGCTGCTGAGGTTTCCTAGAAGAGGTGTCAGTAGGAGTCAGTAGGAGTCAGCCGGCTTTGCGCGGCAGACCTGCTCGCTCTTTGCACGGCGTCTCCATCGCTCCCTCCCACTGGAATCTGATGACAAACTAGGTTTAACCTCCCAGTTATGAGGAACCGGGTTCAGCTCCTTATTGCTCCGCGCGGAGGAGTCGCCCGTCTGGCAGCGAGATGAATTCGAGCGGTCGGTTTACGATTCAAGGGCGGCAGGAAGTTTGGAACTTTGGCGGACAGAGAGGAACATGGGAATGGCTGCATCCAGTCCGAATGCAGGCAGATATGTCATGACGGAATGCGCTTTCGGAGGCTATACGTTGAAATCTGGTCCGGTGAAAACACAAACATGATGATGGAAACCATCTTTAAAGGTACCACATGTAGCGGTCTTCCCTCAAAGCTTCCCAAGTGACCCTGATGTTCAACCAAAACTGGCCACGCTCTTGTTCGTGAGTGGACAACTTGTGGTCAAGCTGCTCCCCGATTCCAGTTTTCAACACAAGATGGCGCTGCGCCAGGGAGCCAGAAGAGTCAGAAGGGGCATGGCAGGCTGGAGACAGGTGTCTGAGGGGATGGAAAGCTCGGGACAGGCAACAGAGGCCGCAAAAGCCTCTTGGACAAGCTCTAGAGGGGACCCCCCCGTGGCAGGGGTGGTCTCCTGTAAAACCCACTCGGGAACCCGCTGAGAACAGTTCTCAGAGATATCAGTCCTTTGGACTGATAGCGGTCCTCGTGGACCCCTCTGGAGATGGGACTGAGAGTGCCCGACGTGGACCCCCCCCCCCTTGAAGACAGGCTGAGAACGGGTTTTTCTGGGATCACCGTCCGGAACAGGCGGGGGCGGGGGGGGGGGGGGGCTGTCCTCAAAGAGCCCCCTCGGAGACGACGGAGGGAGAGCGGTTTCCCAGGGACTCCCTTGGAGGCAGGAGGAGATTGTTCCCAGAGAGCCCATCGGAGGTCCATGCGGAGACCTGTGCTTGTGGACCTTCTCCAAGACAGGTGGCGAGGGTCCTCAGGGACCCAGTCAGAAACTGAAAGTGAGGAACGTATTTACTTCCTCCATCGGACGCAGAGAATCCGACGTCAGCACAGGTGGAACCCTTCAGGGCGGGAAAGAGCAGTCACCCAGGAGGGGAAGTCCAAGTGTTTCAAAATGAAACAGGGAACTGATGTCAAAGAGTGCACTGTGACAGCGTCAGGGGCAAAACTCACACTGTGAACTTTGATCGGACATCAACATATCAGTATCTGTGGGGAATGCTGATTTCCCTGTTTTTACCATGACGACATTACATCTAATTCTGTTGTTTGATTCAAAGCATCTACTCATGTCTTCTATTAGAAGCTTTTATTTTGAAGAACGTCGTGATTGTTTAAGATGTTCCTTGAACATCATGTGTCTTTACATTCATTCGATGTGTGTGTGTGTGTGTGTGTGTGTGTGTGTGTGTGTGGGTGTGGGTGTGCACGTGTGCGTGCGTGTGTGGGTGTGTGTTCTTGCAGTATGTGTACAATTTGACAGCCACTTTCGCCGTCTCGTCCGTTCCAACTACTAAATCTTCAAAGAATGCGATAGACGAGACAGCGAATAGCTCCAATAACACAGCAGCACCGATTGTAAAATGCAAAGCACTTTTTTCCTGTGAGGGCCACATAACTTTTCCCTTCTGTGACGGGGGGAGGGGGGGGTCAGTGTGTAACAGAAAAAGTGAAACCATCATAGGAGTGCCTAAAAAATGTATTGTTTTCCAGAAAGCTACAAAAAAACTGAAGACTTTTCCATGATGAATGATAACACTATTGATGAAACAGTTAACCTACTGTGGTCTATTTGACAGGGGCACGGCCGGTCTCTGGTATTGTTCAGGGGGCCGGGCCAAAGGGTGGAGGCCGGCCGTATCTGGCCACACGGGCCCTCAGTTTTGTGGACCGCTGCTGTCATGTAAAGTTCCGCCTGCATGGGCTAAAATCTCCAAACCGCGCTTGTTAGTAGAAGCAAAGTGCACGACACACAGCGTGGGTCGACGGCGGCCTGTCGGCTCGTTTGCCAGCAACATCTAAATGATGCTGTCCAGCGCAGGCTTGTCTAAATATAGTCACTGGGGGGGGGAGATAAAACAAGTGAAAGCTCAATTATCTGGACTTCAAAGCCACCAAATTGTCAATACTTCCCCACATCATTTCAACTCGCGCCAGTTCTTTCATCTCGCCACGCGGTCCTCGCGGGCCAGCCACTTAGATGGAGTCAGGAAATCATTGGTGGGCTTCTCGCTGGCATTTCTGGGACGTGGGGTGGGGGGGGGGACTTTGTCCTCAGCAGAGACATCATAGGCTGGGATTTCCTCAGGGTCTTAAACTCGCTCTTTCCCCGGTCAAATTTAGTTTATTTGTTCCAGGTACATTATGTGAGATCGAAGTAAATAGTTGATAAAACTTGTGTTTTTTTGTTTTTACCACCTTGCATTCATGCTGTTGCTTCCGTGTGTGTTCGGTGTATTGCTGTGTCGCTCTGTCCTGCGTTTTTTCTCTGCTTCTTTCCATAAAACTGTCCACGAGTCAGAATTAAACACGTAAAGTTCTGTAAAGGCGCTTTTCCTCGTAGTACGTAGATCATTAACGACAGCACAAATCTTCCGAAACAAAGCCTATGTTCTGTCTTTTTTCTTGGGGGGGGGGGCAGTGCTTTTGTCGGTTGTTTCCCACCACTCGGCCCTCGAGCGTCACTTTCTGGGGACAACTTATTGACATTACCAGATCGGGCGCTTCCTCCGGCGACATGACCCGAACAAAAGAGAAAGGAGGGGGAAAAAAGCGCTGAGGCAGCGCGCAGGATGGTGCTGCGACGCGATCGGTGTCTGCCGCGTCGCCCCGCCGTCTATTATCTTCCCCCCATGTGCGACGGGTGGGGGGGGGGGTCATCCTGGGAACCTATTGTGTTGCCTGCTGGAGTTGGACTGTACTTAAATGGGCTGGTGGCACCTCTGTTTGGTGTCCAGGAGACAGAGGGGAGGGCACAGCCCCCTCCCTCCCAGTCCCAGGGGGGAAAAGTTCTGGCCTGTCCGACAGCCCATCCTGGGTTTGAGGGAAGGGGGGGGGGGCACTGGAGACAGTAGGACGGGAGGCGGGTGGGGGGGTGGATGAGGGGTGCAGCATGGAGGCGAGCGAGCAGCAGAGGAGGTGCTGGGCCGGCTCTTGCCCTCTCACTGACAGGATCTGGTCAATGTCCTGCCGCCGAGGGTCGCGGCCCAGCTTACGCACACAAACTTATCTCCAGTGCATCTGCTCGGGCCGCCTGCGCAGTCAGGCTGTCTCCGCCGCCGGCCACGAGCGTTTTCCTGCTGGAGGGGAGTGGGGGGCGGGGGGGGGCGGGGGCTGGAGGGTGAGTAGCAGCACTGGTGGGAGGATAGAGGGAGGAAGGGTGGAGGGGGGAGGTGGGGGAGTGTAGGGGTGAGAGAGGAGCAGCGATAGAGGGAGGAGAGTTTGGAGGGTGGTGTGTGAGTGGGGAAGCGGGGGGGGGGGGGGTGGTCTGGGTTGCTCTATGTGAAAAGCGGCCCCGCAAAGACCTGCCAAGTCGCTGAGCCATATGGAAAACACGAGCCGCCTCCAGGGTAACGGGACCACTTCTGAATTTCGACAAACAAAAATAGCTCCGATGTCTGGCTGCGACCCCTCTGTTCTCTGCGCGTCTGTCACGTTTAAAATTCCCACACCAAGGCCGAGCTCGCGCTCAGACCCGAGACAGCCCCTGAGAACGGCTTCATTCACTGCCGGGGAGACGAGGGGCGGGGGGAGAAAAACCACGCGCACGCACACACACACACACACACACACACACACACACACACACACACAGAAAAAGGCTGAAATTTAATAATAATTGTGTGGAGCCAAAACTTATTTATCATTCCTTCTCTCCTCTGGAACAGAGATGACCTCGCGGTGACTAATCACGCAGGCCTCGATTGAGGTCCCTTCGGTGAGCCATTTCATCATTCCAGCAGCACCAGTTCCAATTTCTCATGACCTAATGCGTCGTAGAATGCCTGAATCGGCTGCTCGTGTTTTCTCTTCTCCCGCTCGCTCGCCTCCTTCTCATCAACAGCAGCAGGAAGAGAGCGGGACGGGCGGGCGGAGGGACGGAGGGATGGACGGACGGGGCCCGTCGCTGGGACGGAGGTGCGGACACCGGGTGGGCGTGGCCGACTGAGACCGATGTCGCGTCGCGGCGAATCAGAACCTCGCCGGCAGTGGAGTCAAACACAACGTGCCGGGGGGTCAAACCCGGGCCGCCAGGAAGTCCATTCTGGACCCGGGGAGGTCAAAGCGCAGCAGTTACAGCAACTCCTTACTATTTTTAAAAGTATAAATAATAATCGACTCCTTTAGAACATTTTTTTTTCCTGCTTATCTTTGTTTTAGAAATAGACTTAAATAGACTTAGCCATCGCACTCGGACGCTTTTCTTGACAGACTCTGTGTCATGCTGGTATGTTGCCCTGATGTCATATCTGGCAGGTTTTGTTCAAAATCTCTAGCATTACAGCCGTCAAACTCGAGACACTGCATGGTTTGGCACTGCATTGTTTGGTGTGGCCCACAAGAGTTTACTGTGCAGAGGATTGTTTCAAAATAAAAGTTCATGAAACAAACACGCCTCAGTAGCATCATTAAAGACAGCAAGTATTAAGCAAAATATGATGAACTGACTGTAAATAATATATCGTACAACAGACTGCGATGAAGCTGCAGTTTATTTATATCATATTTGTCTAAACAACAACAACAATAAAAATATAACTATCTCTTTGAGGGTGGTTTCATGCATAAGCACCACTGTCCCTTTAAGAGTAACCATGATGCTGATGTGGCTCCTACTTTAAACTTGACACTCCTGTTTCAGGTGTTATTCATCAAATATTGAGTAGTAGTATTTGGACTGCCATTTTCTCCTGTTTACACAGCAATTGTACCCATGGGTATTCGTCAAGAGACTTGGAACAGTCTCAGTTCATAAGTGAGACAAATCCAAATTCTAAACAAGTTGAGACTTGTAGAGTGTAAATGAAAAGTGAATCTTTTCTTTTGTTTTTGCATTTGTGGTGAAACTCAACTAAAGAATCCAGTCAAAGAACCAAATTAAAGTTGCATTTTAAACAGCGAGTTAATGACAGTTACTTGCGTATATGACCAACCTTTTAATTATCATCGACTAACACGATTGGATGGTGAGTCAGTCACTCACTCACTAGGCTGCCTGCACCTCTTCTGGCCCTCACTGTTAGGAGTTAATGAAGGAGGATGGCTGATACGATGATGGTGGAGGCTGCATAGGTCAGCCCAGTGTCTCACAAGCTGCTTTTATCCGACAAATGTCTCAGTGAATATTGTTTGTGGGGGTCTTTTGAAGGAGGGCCCATAATAAAGTTTAGGGAGAATTGTTTTAATTGTACAGCTGACTCTGAGTCATGCTGACGTAAACACTGACTCTGCTTGCTCCACGTATTTTAGGGGTGTGTCTTTGACGCTGGGTCAGAGGTCACAAGGGGGGGTTTGATGAGGTTTGCTGCCGACTAAACGTAGCCTGCACTTGTGAGCTTTCCAGAATTTCCTGCTGCAGTTTTAAAGGAGCTTTCGCACCAAGAAATGCAAAGCAGATCCAAACACAATACATTTTCCAGCGCATTATATTTATAGATTAATTTAAATCAACGTAATAAAGTCCTTTCCTTAATTTTTGGAGCATAAACACAAAACGGAAATGTTGCAGAGTTCAAGAGCTTAATGGTGGAAACTCCTGCAATGTCTTTCTACCGTCCATCTACAGCAACAGACACTTGATCAACGATGTGTAGTGTAAATCTGAAACATAAACACCGAGTGGACCAATCAAAAGGCACTCAGGCTGTGTCAGGCAGCCACCGGGTTTGGCGTGGAAGCAGTGTCTCGGAGAAGAGGGTGGGTTCACTCACCTGGCAGACTGGTTGGTTTACGTGCACAATGTCGTTTGGTTGATTGGACGAAGCAGCTGCCTGTCGCTCTTTGACGCGCGTGGCTTCGACCAATCAGAGCTTGAAAACAAAATCTCAAGAGTTTCAACAGCGTCCAACACAAACAGCAAAGTCAGCATGTCAACCAGAGACTTTTGCTGATTTTGTCGGTTAAACTTGTGCATTAGGTGAACTTTCACAGTGTTTTGGAGGTGAGGCGTTTACTGCCCCTTTGAGCGGGAAAATATAATTCATTTCAGAAACGGGAGATGTGTGAGACAGCGACAGCATGGCTCCAGATCTCAACTGATCCGGCTGCATCCGCCGCAATCAGACAAAAGAAAGTGCAGGATCGAGCGGGCCCCGGCTCGGGACGTTTCCTTTCAATAACTACTAGTTGGATTTCTTCCCTCTGGATGGCTTCCAGGGTGTATTTAAAAGAGGACCTGATGCAGCACGGAGGTGAAAAACACTTCTGTCCCGGCTTGACAGCATGGTGTGCATCAGCATAAAAACAGGAAGCTCGAAAATATGCCCGCAAAGTGGTTACAGTCTGAAGAGATGGGGGTCAGGACCTCATCCTAAAGACATCTGTGCATTGTGCTACTGAGGTTAATGACTGACTTTCACGGGCTAACAATAGAGTCTCAATTGAATCAAACTGACACTGTTTGTTCCCATAAGCTTGATGAAAACCTCTATATCACTTGGTGAAGGTTTTTCGCCTTCAACGTCGGGCGAGGAGCTCTGTCACCTTGGAGGAGCTCAGAGCAGAGCAATGAAAGGAGCCATCGGAGGTGGCCCACACGTCTGTTTTTTTGTTTTCGGAAGCCTCCCGGTTGTTCCAGGCATGCAGCACTGAGAGACGGGAAAGACACACTGGAAGGACTGTGTCCCAGTCGGGGGGGGGGCTCCTTGGGGTCCCATTAGAAGAGCTGGAAGAAGGGTCCTCAGAGAGAGAGATCTGGGCTGCCAGGCGACGTGGTCCGGGATAAGGTGAGGGAAACTTGCGAGGAGGGAGGGAGGGAGGGAGGGGGCAGTTTGAATAACTGTCTCATTTTTCTCTTTTGTTGGATTTTTGTTAACAAATGGGAGAAACAAACTGGACTGGAGGAAGACTGGCTGCTACTGAAGCTGTAAACTTGATGACATTGAATCAGTTAACTCAAATGCTTCGACAGACTGCGCAATAGCTGGAGTAAATGTGTTTTAAGGACAGCAGGAGGGTTCGAACTGAAAGTCTGTCCCTGCCAGGATCCCACCGGTCCCCTGTCAGCGAACAAGCAGCATCAGGGGATTCTTTTTTACTCCGGGACCCGAAGAAGTCTCAGCCACTAAAAGTCTCCCGTTCCAGTTCTTGGTCCAGCAGGAAAGGAAGAAGAACCAGCAGGTGGCAACACTAATGGCTGAAACACTTGACACAACACTGCCACCCAATGCACAGCCGTGGCACAGCTGTCTCCGTCCTGTACCTTTAAGAGCTTCTCCAGGAGACCCACCGAACACTGCCGCGAAACGGATCGGTTCTGGAGGTTAAGGTTTTGAAGATAAACTGGTCCGTTTTCAGTGGGTGAAACTACAGCAGCGAGTATAACAAAGTTACACAACTGAAGGAGGAGAACTTCGGGAGCATTTTTACACCACTGTGGAGTCCGTACAAAGTTTGCAGTGAGCGAGAGAAGAGAAAGTGAAGAGAAGGGGGAGAAGATATGACCTCCTTAATGTACATTCTGTTCTGCTTTGGCTGCCATTCCCAAGGTTGCCTGTCTAGTGTGCGTCTGTGAGTGTGCGTACGTGTGCATCGGTGTTGCTGTGTGTGTGTGCGTGCATGTGTGTGTGTGTGTGCGTGTGCGGCCGTGCCAGGCACAGCGTCTCCTCCGGCTCACACAGTGTTGACCCTGCCCTGTACTCTCCTCCTACAAAACTGGGCGCGGCTTGGCACCGCAACACATCGCAACGCTATGCACACACGCACACACACACACACACACACACACACACACACACACACACACACACACACACACACACACACACA
>JASSRZ010000042.1:15456748-15471102 GCA_032164315.1 Malacoctenus gilli
TCATCTTGTTGCTTCCTCCACTTCCGCACCATTGATTCGTTCATGTTAAATTCTCTCGCGGCTGCTCCATTCCCGTATTCTACTGCGTGACTGATCGCCTTGAGTTTAAACTTTGCGCCGTAAGCGTGTCTCTTAATCGTAGCCATTTTGGGGTCTTTACCTAAACACACAATTGGAAAAGAAATGGCACGCCTCGCGCAGTCACATATCCCAGCGTGAACCACGCGCTTGAAGTCAGCGGCTGCTTACAGTAGTTGCGAGACCTGTCGTGGCTCAATATTGGTCCATAAACATGGTGCACCGGATTATAAGGCGCACTGTCAGCTTTTGAGAAAATTGGAGGTTTTTAGGTGCGCCTTATCGTGCGGAAAACACGGGAACACTTTGTTTCCTCCTTTTTCTGGTAAAACACACCGTTTCTCTCCAAGAAGCGCGTCAGGCAGCAGCGACCGCTGTTCTGCTGGTTGCGGATGTTTCTTCTTCTGCGGCCTAAATGCGGGTGAAGTCGAACAGACCCAGTCCTCCTTACAAACCGATTCGTTCAGCATTCAGCGTGGCGGAGCGGCGTCCTTCAGCCCGGCCTCCGACACACTAGCACGCTGCGTCTGTGCTGCGCTGCACGTAAACGGGCTCCACACAGCCGCACGCAAAACGTCTCAAGAACTTTAACCTTTTTTTGCAATTTGTTGCAGCATATTTTGCAAAAAACATGCTGCAAAGAAACTGAAATGCAAATTTAAAGTGACAGTGCCGTCCGTTTTCTTTCGACGGGCGCATATTCCTGCGTCGAATCGCGTTGCATCATCATCCGCTGCTGCGATGATGTCCTCCGCCTGACACCTCTCTCACGTAAACAAGGGTCACGCCAGTCCCGTGCTGCCATCAAAACAAACAGCCCCCCCCCCACCCGGGCGTGGCCGTGAGGCAACGCCCCGGCTTAGCGGTCCCCATTGAAGGCCTAATACCCCCGCAGCCCCTCATAAAGGGCTCTATTGATGGGCCCTCCTGAGTGCCGCTCGCGCACAAGTGACCCTCATTGTGAAAATATGTGTTCCCGTCATTGAAGGCGAGCCGCGTTCTGTTGGCCCTTCAACTTAAAATAACAACATTCAGCTGAAAGCGCATTTTTGCCCTCTTCCTGTCCTGAAGGCGTGACTCGGGCTTTTTCCGGCGGTAAACGAGGAAGCGGCGGACATGCGATCTGAGGCCGTTTCTCAGTACCCGTACTTGTCTGTACTTGCGTTCTCCCGGACTCAAGAAACGTCATCAGTCAGCGCCCAAGTCCTGTTCCGATACGCAAGTTGGCATTTCGGCAAGTCCGGTTAGATTCCCCAGATGTGAACTTGGCCACGCCCATTTTACCGGGGATGCATCGGATAGGAGCCGTTTCTCAATACCAAGTACGCTGAGTGCGGTCTCCCAAACTTCTGAAACTCGGACTTGGAAACTTGGAAACTTCCCGAGAATGGGAGTTCGCTGCATGGTTTTTCGACAATTGGAACGGCAGCGTTCTCGTGACGTCACTTCCTTGACTTCGGTGTCTGCCGCCGGGGATTATCCCAGAAATGTTTGTTTTATGTTGTAAATTTTAATGAAAATAAAACAATGACTACATAAAACAAACACCTTACTCGTTTTTTTAATTACTGCTTACAGTTTTGTGTTCGCTCCTCCGCCATTACTGGTTGTAGTGAAATGCATTCTGGGATACATGGCTGTCGAACTCCACACAAGTCACCACCCGATGCATCCTCGGCAAAATGGGCGTGGCCAAGTTCACATCCGGGTATCTAAGCAGACTTGCCGAAATGCGAACTTGTGTATTGGAACAGGACTTGGGCGCTGACTGATGACGTTTCTTGAGTCCGGGAGAACGCAAGTACAGACAACTACGGATATTGAGAAACGGCTGGTGACTCGTGTGGACAGCCATGTATCCCAGAATGCATTTCACTCCAACCAGAACAAAACTAAAACTAAAACTAAAACTCCGCCCACGCCGTGTTCGATGTTCCCCAGAATGAGGGAATAAATTAGCTCCTAAAATGCTTCTGAATAAAAGAAAAATAGATATTCAGCTGTACAGCTCATTTACACAGCAACACACAACTGCAAGCAGTAATTTAAAAAAAAACTAGTAAGGTGTTTGTTTTATGTAGTTATCATTTTCTTTTTATTAAAATTTACTACAATAGAATAAACATTTCTGGGATAATCACCGGCGGCAGACACCGAAGTCGAGGAAGCGACGTCACGAGAACGCTGCCGTTCCAGTTGTCGAAAAAAGCGCACAGCGAACTCCCGTTCTCGAGAAGCTTCCGAGTTTCCAAGTCCGAGCTTCAGAAGTTGGGGAGCCCGCGCTCGCTCTGCTTGGTATTGAGAAACGGCAAGAGTCTCGGGTACTGGGAAGGAACCTGCCTGACCGCCCCCCCCCCACCCCACCCCTTGCCTGCTGGCCTGTGGTCCGCAGAAGAAAGCAGTGCAGGCCCGACCTAAAACGTGATCTCCCCCGGTGTCGGTCCGGGGGCCACCTAATCCCCTTTGTTCCACCGGAGAGTCGGTTTCAGAGACAGCTGAGCCCGTTTGTAACAGAAAACCAGTGACGCACAGCAGGACGTTAACCACTTCTCACACTCACTTATTCATGGCTCTTTAAGGAGGACGGCACAGCCCAGCTCCATCTCTGGATCACTCCGATCACTCGGATTCCAGCGGTGGGCTTTTTTAAAAAAATTTTTCCAGACATGCTTTCTGTTTCAGCGGCGCTCCGACCAGCAGTTTTTTTTGAATTTTTCCGTCCCGCTGGCCTAGCAATGTGGTCTCACCGGTCGGGCGGCTCTTCTCACCGCCGATGTGATTCGTCTTCTGTTATTTTGCGGCAAGAGTTGCTGTCTGGTGACTCTGCGTCGTCAGAATCGAAGGGTGCGAGAAAATGCTCCGATGTTGGTAGTTTCAAAATAAAGTTCAATGACATGCTTTATTTCTAAATGGGGTGTTTCTTCTTTAGTCACTCAACATGATCATGTTTAATGCAACAAATATAATTCAATGCTGTTACTTTATAAGGCTTTACCAAAACCTTGCTTCAAAACTATTGATTTGTATCACAGATTACTGTAAATACTCAGCAATGTAGTAACTGCAATGCTGCAATCCTTTGGTAGCACTGGTCCTGGTGAGGCGGTGCATCACTGTTGTGTTGCTGTGACGCACACACGTCAACGCTGTGTGGTTCACACAAAATGATCGATCCACTTGCAATTTCAGTCGCCTCGTCAGCAAGTGGGAGGAAGATGCTCCGTGCGTTGATTCAAGGCCGCTGATCAGCAGCTGCCGCTGTGAGTCGAGGTTAAAGTGAGTGACGGCGTCCTCCGCAGCGCTACAGCGAGCCACTGTGCACTTCCTCTCCGATAAACAAGAGCTGAGTGAGATGGCAACAAGGTTGCTCTGAGCTGTAGCTCAGCTAACAGGGCAGAGAGACAGCAGCCCCGCAACGCGTGTTACCGTGTTACTTTTTAAAAATTCTCTGTACTCCCAAAAGTAATCCAACTACTTTGAGAGACCCGCAGATGTGTTTTCTCCACCAGCATCCATGAAGGTGTTTCTCAGGAAGTTCCCTTTCTCTTCCCCACCAAACGAACTTGTCGGAACTGTCGCCCCGCCGCTCTTCCTGGGCTGGACTACAAGATTATCGCAGATTAGATTTATCTGTGTGTGTGTGTGTGTGTGTGTGTGCGGGGAGGGGGGCTGGCACCAGAGGGTGGTTAATCCAGAGTCATTCAGGCCGCAGCTGTCCAGGTGAGCGCGGTTCCGTCAGACAACATTACGTAATGATGTGTCCCGTCCCTTCATCCCAAAGTCAGACTCGGTGACCTTTTTACATAAATGAAATCAACTTGGAGTGCTGTTCTGAAAAGTCCCGGCACAGACGGTTCCGTGTGTGTGTGTGTGTGTGGTGGGCAGTGTGTCTCAGATGATTTAACACTCGACTCTGGCAGATCCGGATCCCCAGAGTCAATGTATGTTCTTCGAGTGGCTGCAGAGAAGAGAAAAGGCTCCACGAGTTGATTTCATCTACCGTATTTTCCGCACGATAAGGCGCACCGGATTATAAGGCTCATAGAATAGACGCTACAGTAGAGGCTGGGGTTACTTTATGCATCCATTAGATGGAGCTGCGCTAAAGGGAATCTCAACAAAACAGTCAGATAGGTCAGTCAAACTTTATTAATAGATTACAAACCAGTGTTCTGACAACTCCGTTCACTCCCAAAATGAATAAACAGTCTTCTTTACTTGGCACACGTCATCTTGTTGCTTCCTCCACTTCTGCACCATTGATTCTTTAACGTTAAATTCTCTTGCTGCTGCTCTATCCCCGTGTTCTACTGCGTGAACGATCGCCTTGAGTTTAAACTGTTCACCCCCCGGCTGGCGTCGACGGCGGCCCCGCTGCAGAGGAGCTACCCGCTCTCCGTCGTCGCCGCCGCCGAGCTCACGCTGGCGCTGCTCGGTCGCCACCGCCTCGCGCAGTCACATATCCCAGCATGAAGTCGGCGGCTGTTTCCTGTAGTTGCGAGACCTATTGTGGCTCAATATTGGTCCCTATATAAGGTACACTGGATTATAAGGCGCACTGTCCGCTTTTGAGAAAATTGGAGGTTTTTAGGTGCGCCTTACAGTGCGGAAAATACGGAACACGTATTCTAAGAGCCGCTGTCACTCATTGAGTCACTATTGAATAACGACAGACACATTGACAGAGAAGTTGACCTTCTGTCTCAAAATGCCACCTTTTCCAGCCCAGGAGGGGTGGAGCTTAAAGCATCAGAGACCATTGGTTCCTCGTCTGGCCTTGACGTGTTCCACTGGTGCATTGAGTAGTCGCAGGAAAGACACTCTAGCATCCAGGCCAACTCTCTCTCGATAGGGCAAATCCTGTCGATTCCTCTCTGACTCACGACTCCCCCCCCCTCCGGTGGTATGAACTAGTACTGCTCGTCAACGCTAATGACCCAGCTGGCTATCGTTCAGTTGCTCATCTTTGCCGCACACATAATGAGGAAAACGGTGACTGGACGACGTGACAAAAAGACCTTCGAGAACAAAAACCAATGATCTTTCTGACCACATCGGCGGCGATAGGAGCGGTTCCCGCCCGTCCTCGCCTTCGGCCCCGTTCTCCGTCCTGCAGACGACGCGGCGGCCCTGCAGAGGAAATGAATATTTTAATCTCCCAGCAAGATTCATAGAGCGGCCCGTCGCTGTGGCGGGACAGCGGATAAATAAATCATGAGCTGGGAGGTTTGTGTGGAAACAAGGCCGGACAGACAGCCACAACAACAGCTGTAGAGTGGAGGGGGTGGGGGTGGGGGGTGGGGGGGGACAGACAGCTCAGGGTTTGGCACCAACTTCTAAATAGGATGTGACTGATGGCCTCTGGAGTTAGGATGTAAATATCCAGGAGCTGCAAAAAAGACGACGGGATGGCCAGCGAGCGGCCGTGCTCGGGTATCAGCCGCCACCGCTGCCGCCTTAGTGACTGGAACACCGACGGCGTCTCAAGGAAGTCCGTTCGGGCCCTGTAAGTGCATCGAGGCAGCGTAGCGAAAATAATGAAATAAAATGAGGTCACTCCCAGCACTCGGCTGAAGGCAGCGAGGACGGGCTCAGGCGCCACCCTTTGGTCAGCCTGTGCGCTTACAGCATGTGGAAGCGTGTCTGACCTCGGCCAATCGAACGGAGGCCTGCTGGAAGTGAAGGGGTCATCGGTCAGCAGCTGGGGGCCGTTTGGGAAGGCGCCGTTGCCGTCTCGCCGCCCGGACACTGCTCACGCCTCTTGTCTCCATCCGTGCTTTGAAGAGTCGCCGGGCGAGACACGGAAACCAAAGGTTCTTCTCACCGTTTTGGAGGAACTCACATGGCAACTGTGGTGTGTCTGGTGTGGAATAAAAGCAGTTAAAAGTGAAGAGCTTTTCTTGTCACACTGGATGTACAGCAAACTGCATCATCCATACCGTGTGTGTGTGGTGACCTGTCCATTTTTACCTTCACCCAAAATGTGAGCTGGGATCGACTCCTGTGAGTCTTTAATGGTAGAAACACAGCAGATGCAGCA
The DNA here is from genome assembly GCA_032164315.1 of Malacoctenus gilli. Lineage (NCBI taxonomy): Eukaryota > Metazoa > Chordata > Actinopteri > Blenniiformes > Labrisomidae > Malacoctenus > Malacoctenus gilli. The sequence continues at coordinate 15,462,867 of JASSRZ010000042.1, forward strand.
TTTCCTACAGCTTTCATTCATAAGCTCCCTTCAGGTTATTACCGCCATCTAGTGTTAAAATCCAGAAACAACAAAGTACAAGTTACAGGCAAGAGGTCTTACAAGGTCCATCACTTGTTACAACCCGATGCGTTTCTTCCTCAGTAAGAAATGTTTTGAAGAAAAAGAGCCAGAGTGCGATATTTTACAACATTTTATTTTGTGTTAAAATTGTTAAGAACTTAAAGTATGCAAAAGACTTTGTCATTACCCAAGTCAGTGTTTTAACTCCTCTCCCAAAACTCGCCCTTCTTACATTCAGGAAAAAAAAAACCTATCGTACTGAAGTGGACGTGGACGGCACCTGGGGGAGAACGGGGGGGGGGGCGCCGTTCTCCCACCTTGCCAACCCCCGCTCCCCCTCCCCCATCGGATGGAACCAGTGGTCGAGGCGGCTCGCCGTCTCGTCCACTCGCCCCCCCCCCCTTCCCCAACCCATGCCGAGACACAGCCAGCTCCTGGGATGGAAAGCTTTGCTCTGATTGGACAGGACACAAGTTAACACGAAGCTGTCACAAAAAAATAATAAATTAGGGAAGGAGGAAATTGTCAACATTGTACAATTACATCAATTCTACCCCCCCCCCCACTTGAGAGATGCAACCACTAACCGTTTCCTGGTGAAAGTGCAGACCTCTTTGTTCAGTAACTGCAAAGCGTCCCACTGACGCTGTGAGGCAGAATCGTTAATAGCATCTGTTAAACCAGCTTAATATTTACAGGTCGACTGCAGTCTTAAAGGTACAGGGGAACACGGAAGTAATGCCATGTCTGTCTACTGGAGGGCAGAGGGGAGAGCCCTGCAACCAAACAGTCGGACCCTCCGCTCGAGGACAAGTCTGCGGGTTCAAAATGGCATCACAACAGGCCGCCGGTGCTTCCCTCAGTAGGCCAGACTAGACGCCGGAGCGACATCAGTGAGAAGTTGCGGCGCCGCTGTAGCTTCCGATGAGGCCGTCAAACACTTGGCGTGGAGAGGCTCTCGCTGACAGCGACCGACACGAAGAAGAAAGGACTTTTTGTCTACATGGCGAGCTGCTGCGGTGTCTAGTCAGTCTTTAACTAGTTCCGTTTTGCGCAGCAGCTGCTTTGACTTGACGGTAGCTTGACATGTGCTCCTTTCAAATATTTGCACAACCGAAAAAAGCTGAAGCTACTTGGTTCCCGTGTCACACACACACACACGCACGCACACACACTATTGACGTTTGGCATCCTTTTTATCCTCCAAGATTGTGCATCTAAAGCAACTGTGTCAAGCTTATGATAACCTAAAAATGATTTTTTTTTTTCTACTTGGGACTTTTGAGAAAAAGTTGGCGCAAATCTTCAAATGTTCAGCATTGACACACAGTGAAATAGTAACTTGGAATGTGCTGCTGGGAGTGACTTAAACAGGCGCCAGCGTGGCGTATCCCTGACAGGCCGACACAGCCAACTTGGTTTCGCGACGTCACTCGGAACAAGTTTGGGGGATGAATGTCTAGCATTCGGTCGGTCCTCAGTTTTCCAGAGTTTCGACCACCGTGTCCCGTTTTTCGTCCTCGAACTACACACAAAAAAAAAAGTACCGTCCGAAACGAGGGCGTCTCTGAACTTACATGGAGCACCGAGTGAATTAGACTTTATATTGAGATTCAACACTCTAAAATATCAAAGCATGATACAAAAAGACCCCCCCACCCCACCAAAAAATATTCGACCTATTTTTGGTGTTTATTTTTATGCGTGTATAAAATCATCCTTCTTGCCCCGTTGGAGTCCCTAAATCTGACTAGCTGAGAGAACATAGACTGCAGGTTAGTCTGCGCGCTGACTGTGCTAGTGACCCCTCCCACACAGACAGCAGGCAGCTGCTCACGCTGCAGATGAGCTCAGGCTGCTCCTGCAGTGTGAGGAGGAGGCGGAGGAGGAAGAGGAGGAGGAGGAGGCGAGAAAGTCCAAAGTCCTCAAAGCAGAAAGGCTCGGATGGGAAGGAGTCTCCCCCTGCCGCTCCCGTTCCCGGTGGGTTCCTGAGTTAATCCGTGCATAGTCGTGGCCCATGACGATGAGTGTGCGTGTTGGCGATGCCCCCCCCTTCCTTCCTCCCTCCTTCTCGCACAAACGCCGAGTCCTTTGTCAGCCGTGCTGCCGACGGGGTTAGTAGTTGAGGAGGCGCTCCCTCTCCGTGCCGGCGTAGCGCTGGTTCGCCGCAAACACTTTGGCCTTGTTCACAGACGGACCTGAGCGGAACAACAAGTTATAAAGCAGCAGCAACTTGAAATAACTTAAAAAAAAAAAAAAAAAAAAAAAGAGAGAGAAATTAAATACTTCTTTTACAAACTTCACACAATCGTTCAGGTATAAACATTAAAACAACTTTTAGACGCCCACAACCTCAAAGAAAGTCTTTTTTCTTCACCATTCCTGAAGGAAGTGAGAAACGAAGCACACAGAACACCCTCCTTGAACCAGCGACAGTTCACTCAGGAGCAACCCCCCCCCCCCAACCGCGTATCACCTAGAAGGTTGGGGTGGTCGTTCCGGCAGCGCAACCTAAAACTCATTCCAAGTCACCTGAACGCAGCAAGCGCCACCTTTCGGAGGTTACCGAGGCGACGGTATACTTGTTCCTGTGTGGTTTACTTTCAGCCTTCACCTCACTGACGGGGGGTTGCTACGCACCGTCGTAGGCAGTTTTTAGGGTTTTTCCCATTCGATGATTACACCTGGAGGAAGTTTTAGTCGCCACTTTAGGACTGTAGGTCACCGATTGGCTGATTAGAGCCGAGTTGAACCGAGTGGGTGCTGGTAGGAGAGGGCCAAAAGTAATCGAGTAATCCCGCGACATTCCCGCAAAATGACACAGCACGCAAACAGAGGCGGCGGTGCGGTCGCAGTGGCGATAGTTCACGGCGTGTCCTTCACTGACCTATGTAGCTCAGCAGCACCGGGAGGAAGATGAGGCCGTGGGCCGCCCCCAGCAGCACGATGGCCAAGTACATCCGGAAGTAGAAGACCTGGAAGATCTGCGACTTGGAGAGAGCCAGGATGAGGATGCCGCCGAACTTGGTCAGCGTGATTCCGCTGAAGACCTGCAAAAAAAAAAGGACGGAGACGTCCCAATCGTGTCCCGTTGCCGTGACGCGTCGCGTATCAAAGCCAAAGCGGCAGCACGACGTTTCTCATTTCTCTCACCGAGCTGCCCATGTGAGCCAGCGCCTCCTCCGCCCGGTCCACCCGGTCCTTCTTCACGCTGATGGAGAATGCCCGCACGATGTGGCTGCAGAACTCCACGGAGATGCCGCAGCTCTGCAACAACACCACAGCAGGACGTTGCTACCGGTTACGTCGGGGTTCGAGGTTCCTGGAGGCTCCTTGCGGCCAAAAAAACCCCGCAAACGCCGGGTTTTTTTTTTTTTGTCCTCACCATCACCAGGTTGACCAAGGACACCGCGTTGAGGCTGATGTCCCACAGCCACATGACGCCGAACATGTTGACCAGGATCATGGCGATGGTGACGCACACCAGCGCGGCCGCCCACAGCTCGAAGCCCAGCAGCACCGCCGTCACCACGAAGATGGCGCCCAGCGAGGCGCTCAGGTTGAGGGCGGTGTCGTAGGCGATGGTCAGGTACTGCTCGTAGAAGACGTAGAAGACGCTGGCGGAGGGGGAGACGGGCGTCAATCAGCCGCGACCGACTGGACGGGCCGGCGAATCTGGACGTGTTCCTGTGCTCTGCAGGACAGACTCTGCTCTGTTCGTTACCGTGCTGCTGATAAACACCACGGTGTCTGTCCTACTTCCAGCCACCGATGGCCTTCATGTCCTCATCGTAGCCCAGTTACTCCTGACCCACTTTTCTCCCCCTGCCACCTTTGAGCCTTCACTACAAAACAAACACTGCAGACACAGACTCACTCTACACTGAGGGTGCGTTCCAATTCCTTCCTTTATCCTCAACCTTAACCCTTGTTCCTCAAAATGCACGCGCTCCCACGAGGTGCAAGTGCTGTCCCAATTCTTAGGAAGTGAAGTTGAGGAGCGAGTTGAAAGAACGAAACAGCTGTTCTGTTCCTTAAAACTGACGAATGTCAGGCACCTACCTTAAAAGTAAGGGTTTCCCAGAATGCATTGCGTTACAGTTAAAACAAAACAGCGAGCTACAAATGTATTTTCCATGTTAGTGGGGATATAAATAACATGAAAAACATTGTATTCTCTTAGTTAAGGCCCATGTCATGGATTAGTTACCTCATTGTTGCTTAAAGTGGCCCTATTTTACACATTTTGGATGTCTTTGTCTTCGTATGCAAGTCCACAATGACAGAAATTCATCAGGCTCTTTTTCTCAAACGCCGTATTTCATTGTATCTCGACCGTCTCCTTCAGCCCTAATAGACGCCCCTTTAGAGACAAGCAGAATGAGGCTCTTCCACAATAAGCCCCACCCCTACAATGATGCAGGACGCCTCTGATTGGTTAACTGCTGGTTGCAGTTGTCGGGAGCGCGCACAGCGTAGAGAAGTTGTCCAATCACTGACCCCCCCCCCCTTGTGACTGATGTGTGAAAACAACTCCCCGAAACAGACTGTTTCTACCATCATTGAAACTGAATGGAGAGGCGCGTTAGATATCTCAAACATGGGTTGATGTGAAAAGAGGGGGGCGCTGCTCACTTGTCTGATTGAGCTTTCAGCACTATTGCACTGTGAATAGCTGAAAAAAGTTGAAATAGCACAATAGGGCCCCTTTAAGTTTTATTTTTATTTGACGATCTTTTGTCAAAGCAGCGGTACTGTTGATATCGTTGCTACAGCTACGGCTTCTTCTCTTCTGACTTGATACTCAATGCCGCTTTGGTGTAATGCTGCCCCTATAGACTGAGGAAGTATCTACATTTAAGGAGAGTCCCATTTCTAGCCGTTAACACTTGGTTTTGAGCGTTCAGGTCAAGCGTTCAGATTGAGCGTTAAGGAAGAGAATTGGAATTGGGCCTGACATTCTATGTACTGTGCCTTTAAATGGAGGCAATCGCACGGGCGGCGCTGCGGAGGGCTTTTACCTGTAGGCAAACACTTTGTGGTCCATGGACTGACTGATGTTTTGGGCCAAGTTTCGAGCCATTTTAAGAGCGTCGATGTAGTCCGGCGACTCCTTCAGGATGGTGTGGTAGGTCATGAAGTAAGTGGCTCCCACGCTCTTGTTGCTGGGATCCAGGTCCACGGCGGTTGAGTACGCCGCGTGGCCACTGAAAGGGAAGTCACGAAGAGCCGATTAAAAACAAACAAACAAACAGAGAAAAACAACAGAGAATTCGAGGAGCGTTACGCTGAGCCAGGACATTACCCTTTTCCACACTTGGCGTTGGGATTGTCTGAGAGGAACATGGGTAGGAACTGCATGAAGTCTTCTCCCTCTGGCCTCCGCTTCCCGCTGGGGGTCAGAGGCCGACAGGCCACGCAGGACGGGTTCACCACTGCAAAGCAACGGCAGGCACACCGTTCATTCAGGGTTCGTCCCCCCCCCCACACACACACGAACCATCCCGGCGTCACTCGGCCAAACGGTCCCCAAAGTGTTTCCATCAGGTTTAGCATCATGGTACTTTAAGGAGCGTTGCTGCGACGACCACGCGTGCCGAGTGATGCCGGGCTCACACCTACCGATTCTCACAGTCGCAGACTAACGGCTGACGGTCTTTACGCGTCGCGGCGCACTCGCGACGACTTCGTCCTCTGACCTACCTGAAGCGTTGCAGAAGTCCCTGGTGGCGTTGTAGTACCGGCAGCAGGTGGACTGAGGCTTCACCCAGTCGAAATAGTCGTCCAGCCAGGAGGACGGCGTGTAGGCGATAGTCGAGCTGAAGCAGAAGAAAAGTTGGGATTCGGTTGGTCGAACCCACTCGTTCGCACAACTCTTCCTGCGGCCCGCTGCCTTCGTTTGGTTGCCCACTTACTATTGGCTGATGAGCGAGGCGGCGTAGACCTGCTGCACGAGCGAGTCGTTGTTGCAGCCCACCCCGCCGCACACGGCGTTCTGGCCCGCCGGGCTGCTGTAGTTGACGCCTTCCTCCACCACAAAGTAAACGGGCGCTCCGGTGTGCAGGTACTCGCTCAGGTTCTTGAAGTACTGCAGTACATACGAGTCCTAAATGGACGAGCAGAAGTAGTCAGGGAAACCACAGGAAGAAGTAAGAGGTTTCTGGATGCTGAGAACTAACCCACTCGTTTCCACGGAGACCGAGGACTCGGCACCAAAACTTACATCAGGCATGGACAACTTCTGGTCCAGTCCGATCTCGACTTTATTCACCACAGCGATGCTGAAGGACAGCATGCCCACGAACACGGCCACCTGGGGAAAACGGCAGAATTTTCAGATGCAGGAGGGGAAAAAAGGGGGATATTCTTCGACTGGCGGTCCAAACAGGATGCACGCTTACTACGATCGGGCGCACTCGCTCCTTGAGTAGGAACGGAGCGTAGATCTTCTTGAAAAAGCGGAAGAGGACGCCCTCCGTCCTGGTCTCCTGAGTCTCCGGCAGCTTCACGCAACAGACGATGTCCAGCCGGTTCCCCTTTCAACCGTGACACATCAGTAAAGATTCAGAACAAAGCAACTTTTTCAAACCCCTCGTCTCTCAGAAGAGAGGTTTACGCGTACACCTCAACACCCTTCGAGCCCTCTCAGCCCGATCTCCTCTTCTCACCTCCTGTCGTCGCGCATCCAAGCCGAGCAAGCTGACGAAGCAGCTGATCTGCAGCAGGAAGTCGATGAAAACGGCCAGACCGGCAAACAGCGAGAAGGTCCGCACGGCCGGCATGTTGGACAGGGCCCCTGCAGAACAGCGAGAGGATTCGCAGTGAGACCCCCCCGGGGGGGACGACGCACGGCGGCCAGTCTGAGACTTGCGTTTCGAAAACGCTGGCGTTACCCAGGAAGAAGGCCACAGTCTCGGAGAAGGAGGAGAGGAAGAGGCTGGGCGCAATGTCGCCCAGAATCCGACCGATCTGCTGGTGCAGCTCCTCCTGAGGCATGCGCTCGTCCCTCTGTGGAAACAGACAGGAACAACACCACCTAATTGAAACCTCTTTATTACTTATTGTTTTAATTTCGCTGCACTGACTCCTTCTGCTTCTATGTACTCTGTTTTGTTAGTGGTTAGAAGACAACAAATTGAGGCGTTACTGCCACCAGCTGGGTTGTCGTTTTCCCCTTAATTAAACTGTTGCTCTAGTCTGTGTGAGGATTTGGTGCGTTCAGGGACAGCTGGGGTCTCATGCGATCCTCATCTGGCACAGTGTGTCCAAAGTTTAAGACAAAATCCTGCCAATAAGATCGTCTGACTTCGGGCGGATCGTCCCAACGCACAGACTTTCGTTTATAGTTGTTGATCGATAAAGATCCTCAAAGAACAATATTTCCCTTGACAAAAATCCTTTAGGAACTTGAGGTAGTTGTTAGTTTTGTTGTAATTTAGTTACTTCCCACAGAAACGAATAAAAATCAAGAAATCAAAGCTACGCGTGTCTGCTACCGGGAGTTAACCACGCTCTCATCGTCATGTCAGACCATCATGTCGCAGTTCTAGACCGAAGGAGAAGGGACGCCACCTGGTACGTCTGCACGATGATGAAGATGTTGTCCACTCCCACGGCCAGCACGAGGAAGGGGATGACCTCGATGACGATGAGCGTGAGGGGGACGCCGGCGTAGCTGAAGATCCCCAGCGAGGACGACACCGAGCCGAGCACGATCAGGATCCCGGCGATGCCCAGAGAGATCTTGGAGTCCACCTGTGGGAGGGGTCGAAAACAAACCAAAAAAACCATCATCATCCATCACCTTTATCTACTCCGTCTCCCGTCGAACGGCGGAATCGTTGCGGCAAAACACTCTGCGACTGTTGCAGCGAGTATGGGGATGTTGACAGATGCGGGTGGGGCCTACCAGCAGTCTCCTGAAGCTCTGGATGTGACCCAAGGCCAGGGAGATGTAGATGAACATGATGGCGTAGCTGATGACGATGGTGCTGATGTCGCTGTCACTCTCCCGGTCGATCTCGTCCTCCACGCTCCTCTCCGAGGTGAAGGCGATGGTCAGGTTGGGGTGGTGGAAGTTCTTCATGAAACTGATGAACCTACACACACACACACACACACACACACACACACACACACACACACACACACACACACACACACACACACACAC
>JASSRZ010000042.1:15500936-15526895 GCA_032164315.1 Malacoctenus gilli
ACACACACACACACACACACACACACACACACACACACACACACACACACACACACACACACAGGGAGAACATGCAATTCCCAGACCTTGTCGCTGGGAGGCGGGGCCACGAACCACCACACCTCCCACACAAGGAAAGAGTTTCGCCGATGCCCCCTAAACTCATGCATGTGGGGCTGACTGCAGCTCACTGCAACAATGTCTCCGTGGAGACCGACGACAGAAGTGGACCAGTCCCAATGCGCCGCTCCACCTCAGGGCCGTCCAGTCCGGACAATAGCGTGAGACAACAGCGGGATGGCAGACAAAACAGGCCAACTGTGCGATATATATCACAGAGAGAGAGACGTTTGGGGCACGGGGCCTCGGTCGGCAGCGTTCTTACCTTGAGGAAGGACAGGTCGCGGTGCTCCTCCATGTACGTGACCTCCAGGTTCTCCAGCACGACGGTGCAGTTGCTGTAGGTCTTGACCATGTTCTGGTAGTGGTCCTCTTTGGAGCCCAGAAGGTTCAAGCGGTTGGTGATCCCCTGACACACTGCAGGGCAGACGGAAACAATGGCCACTATGAGAATCATGCACAGGTTACTGTTCACACTCAAAAGGGCGAAAGGAGGAATCGTTCCAGTTGCGGCGAAGGACCGCAGAAGCTTTTCTCAAAGGACAGAAGCAACAGCATAAATTTTACAAAGCTGTAACAAATAACTTAAGATAGCAAACTCCTCAAGGAGATCATTCTAAACTGTTTTAACAAGTCAAAAAGATATGTCAACACATCAACAAATACACAATCTTAGGTAGAACTGAATGCGAGGGAGGAAGCAACATTGGCATATTAAAAGGCTCAGTAAGGGGGGAAAAAATCAAGTACTTGGTTTGATACAGAGATGTCATGCAGCTATTCTCTCCATGTGTCTCTTCACAAACAGAGCGGTGTGCAGACAGCGCAACGTGTCGCAAAAACATCGTTTGGGACAATAATGCGAGACTGTTGTTGAAAAGCACACTAGGTGGAAGCTTATTAATGCCACCTGTGAGCATGAGGAAGTTACTGTCGCGTCGAGGTTAATTTAAAGAGCTGTACTTGGCACTCGAGGAACCACAGACAGCACTTGACGAGCACAGACGGAACCACGAAACGATGACGCCAACCCGGCGTCACCTGTCGCGACACGTCTCGACTCATTCATTGATGTTCTCTCTAACCAGCACCAATGTGCGTTCTGTGAAGCTTTCACAAGAAAACCTCTGGACGGGTCATCCAGGTGAGTAAAACGCTAATGAACTGTATAAACATTCAGTGATTCCTTCAGCCAGCTTGAGTAAACAACCAAATCCACATTTGCTCATTCAACACCAACCAATCAGCACGTAAAGAGCAGCTCATAAGCAGCTCTCCTCAGATCTTACAAACTGGACCTTTAAAGTAGATAGAGGCACTTTTAAGCTCTCAATTCCAAAACAACAATATAAGGAGATTATATGAAGGGATCAACACAGTTCCAGCTGTGGGCTGATAATGCAGTCAGTCTGGTGTTGCACAACAACATGCCTGGAGAGTGGGAGGGGGGATTCGTTCTCCTGATACCTCAGTTTTTGTTTCGCTTTGTAATAAAAAAAAAAAAAGAAAAGATATTTTGTGACTCGAAACAAACGACTCCTTTATCTGCAGTGTCCCGACCTGGTCAGACGGGTTCTGACTGGAAAAAGAGAAAGACGGCGCAGGGTGCTCGTCTTACACGCCACCGCGCGCCAAGTCGCGCCACTGCAGGCGGGACGGCGGGAGGAGGCTTGAACCCGTTGGATGACGACTCCGGCCAAAAGGTAACAAACGAGAGCTTTTCCACCCGTGTGTGAGAGTTTGTCAAAGCGAAGGAACGTCGCCGTCACATTCCACAACAAGTCTGCTCATGACTCCACTGTAAACTGTCAGACACACACACACTCGTACGCACGCACGCACACACACAGCTCATGTTCATGCCTAACGCCTGGAGGAGGACACAGCTGCCGAGTCGTCATCACCCTTTGTGAGGGCATCAGCGAGCGTGACGAGCGAGTTGCTTTCTGCCGTTGTTTTGAGCGTTGTTGCAGACTTCAGGTGGGGGCGGGGCCTCCATGGGCCCCTCAGCCGCTTGTTTGTCTGCTTTCACCCCTGCTGACTTCACACACTCACATCACCAGTGAACACAACCCAATCAAGGAGAATTAGGCCCAAACATCTGTCCGCCTCCCCCCCCATCATTAGTTTTTTTCCTCGAGGGGGATCGGCCTGACGCGAACCCTGCAGTCCGACCGCCTGATGCTGTTGGCTGGGAGCACGGCGAGCGGTGTAATTAGCCTTTGGATTTACTGCGGCTAAAAAATGTTGTTTTGCCTTTTGCAGCTGCACATCATTGAGTCCGGTCAGCATGCGTCCACATGGCAGCTTTGCTCGGAGGCGTCTGTGACGACGGAGCGATCGGAGGTTAATTAATCACCTTTGAAGACAAAAGAAATGACGCCACGTTGACTTGAATAGGCTCAAAACTATTGACACAGGGAAGAGTTTATTGGATGTAAAACACGAGGGGATGATATGTGCTCGTCCAAACTACAGATGGTCAAGTTTTCGGTTTAACTTTTGGGCCTTTCAGATGAGAGATCCTGTGTTTGAGGCTTTGTTGCCTGTTTCTCTGGTGAGATCTTGCAACCCTGCTCAAAGCAGGCTCACTCAGCTGATTGTGAAGATTTCCCTCGCTGGGAATGTTGCAGCACAGAGACGGCAGGACCGAGAATGCACGTGCGATCAGGTGTGAAATCGAATGAGGAAACCTGCTGATGTCTTATCTGGACACGCGCTCATTTCAGGTGGACTGAGGTGAAGCAGAAACGAGTCCGATTGGGTCAAAAAGTGACAACCCCCCCCTTTTTTTTTTAGGGGAACGTCAAGTCCCTCCTGTGAGACGCAGAGGAACCGAAGATCTTCCGTCATCACTGAGAAATCCGAACAGGTTCCGGAGGAACATCCACTGCCAGCCGGACCCACATGTGTTTCGGATTATTCGCCGTTTACGTCAGGGCAATGCCAAAAGTATTCTGCGAGTGTTGCGACAGCGAGGCCTCCGTAGTAACGGCCCGTTGCTACGCTTGAGCTGCATGCAGGCCTCGCCTCTAAACAGAAATATGGAACAAAGAACGAGAAAGTTGATGAGAACAGATTGAATGCGATCTTGCGCAAAAATGTTCAACATGTTGCAGGAAGGGGTGCAGCGCAGAGAGAACAGCCTCCCTGCTGCCATCTAGTCAAATGAGTTGGTTTAACACTCTGTCTTCACGTCATTTCAAATACCGTATTTTCCGCACTATAAGGGGCACCTAAAACCCTCCAATTTTCTCAAAAGCAGACAGTGCGCCTTATAATCCGGTGCGCCTTATATATGGACCAATATTGAGCCACGACAGGTCTCGCAACCACGGGAAGCAGCCCCCGACTTCAAGCGCGCGGTTCATGCTGGGATATATGACTGCGTGAGGCGTGCCGTTTCATTTCCACTTGTGTGTTTATGTAAAGACCCCAAAATGGCTCCTATTAAAAGACACTCTGAGTTTAAACTCAAGGCGATGAGTCACGCAGAAGAACACGGGGAATAATCAATGGTGCGGAAGTGGAGGAGGCAACAAGATGACGTGCGCCAAGTAAAGAAGACTGTTTATTCATTTTGAGAGTTAACGGAGTTGTCAGAACGCTGGTTTGTAATCTATTAATGAAGTTTGACTAACCTATCTGACTGTTTTGGTGACATTCCCTTTAGCGCAATACATCAGCAATTTTATCGTTTCTGAAAAATATATTAAATTTCAGAAAATATATAATTGTGCAATAAAATAATAATTGTGTCATCAAAAAAAAGTGTTTTTTATAAATTATATATTTACAGAACGCTCCTGAAATGAGTTTCCACTTAAAGTAGAAAAGGCTTTCAGATCATTTCTTTGTTTTTTTTCTCCACCCCCGTTACTGTATATATTGATTCCATCAAGTCAAATTTGTCGGTAAGATTTCAAGTTTCGCCAGTGATTGGGTCATTTAAGCGTCCTCCAAGGCAGGCGTAGGGGTGCGAGTCGAGGAGAGGTAAAAAGACGAGGGGTCAGTCGGCGTGGTTCGTTGGCTGGTTTGTTATCTATTAATAAAGTTTGACTGACCTATCTGACTGTTTTGTTGACATTCCCTTTGGCGCAACTCCTTCTAATGGATGCATAATATAACCCCAGCCTCTACTGTAGCGTCTATTCTATGCGCCTTATAATGCAGTGCGCCTTATCGTGCAGAAAATACGGTAACATATTTTGGACGTCACCTTCAAGTGCAGTCAAAGGTTTTCAAATGGGCCTGAAACGTTGTCAGCGAGCTGCCGGACATTTAAGTATTGAGGTGATTCTGCGGATTTGGTGCAGCGCCAACTCCTGTGTCGCTGGTTCAAACGGTGTTGCCGTACTCGGCCTGTAGGGGAGCTCCGAGCCACAAGTTGGGCAGGTGATCCACCCCTACACGGGTGATACCTTCTTTCACGTCCGTATTCGAAAACAGCAGAAAAAGTCGCCAACTTTTTTTCTTTTTTTTTTCTTCCTCAGCGAGTTGCTTTTCACAAAAGTAGCAGCCAAGAGGTTTCAGAAAGTTGCCAGATGGGGAGGAAGTTGCCAAGTTGGCAACACAGAAGTCCAGGGTACTGAGGAATGTTCTGCATTTCAATGGCAGAAAAGAAGAAACCATTAAATGCGTCACATCTCTTTTTTTTCTATTGGAATAGTTGAAGTGTAAAAGTTGCAGCTCAAACACTTTATCGGAAATATAGTGTGTCAATTGTTTACACTCAGTTTAGTCTGCAGAAGATGCTTTTTCTTTCCCCAAGACTTCGCGTCCAATTTCTTTGTGTCCATAAAGCTTGCTCACTGGCACAGTGCTTGGCTCTGTAAACCGCAGAGCAGTAAAGACATAATAAGGCAGGTGACTCAAGGTTCAGCTCACTTCCTGAAACTCAGGCTCAGACTTTGACTGCCAGGCAAAGAAAGAAAGAAAAACAAAACAAAACAAAACAGTTTGATTGCTCAAACGGGCCGGCCCAGAGCCACTCTCCGCAAACGCTCTCCACGTCCAGTTGCTGCTTTCGCAACCGCAGCAGGTGGTAAAAAAAAAAAAAACTCCACCTGAGATTTAACAACAGTTTACAGATTTCGTTAGGCTGCAGCTCGAGAGGAAGGAGAGCGCAGGAACACAACGGGCCTGCACGCTGCTGCCTTCTTAAACCTCGCAAATTAGGCCCCATCAAACAATTAGGCTGGAATCTTCCCGTTTGATGCGTCACCAACGTCTTCGGCCTGTAAACCGGTCCTGAAGGGGGGGGGGGAATTATCGGAAAGCCCTTCTCCGTACAAAACCTGACTCAACCACTCAGGTCTGAAGCACACCTACACGCAAGCTGACTGTGTGCTCCCTGCTGGAGCGAGGGCGGGGCATCGGACTGACGTCGCCGCGCTGTGACAAAGGCCAATTACCGGTTGCTTCACCTCCCCCAGCTGCGCCGTGGCCACAAATGCGCCCGGAAAGGGTAACCCTGGGAACAGGGAGCGGCGGGTCTGGCGCACCGCGCCGCCGCAGGAGGTGGGCGTGTGCAACGCGGCGCTGGGATGGGCTGCATCCATTTCAGCGCGGCGTCACGGTCCGACGGCAGGCCGGCTAAGCCGGAGTGTTAAGTCACGTAAGCGCCGCGGCCATTCTCCTGCTGTTTACTCGGGGACTAGTGTTGGAAGTGAAGGGCGTGTGGAGGATATTCATCTCTCCAGGCTAAGAGATCTGAGCAAGGGGAGCTTGTGACTGCTCCCGTTCAAAATGGCTGCCGACCCACGAACGAAGCGAACTCGGGTCACGCTTAGCCAAGAGTCTTGGTTCGGCAACCTAGCGGGTCCTCGTCCAATTCGTGTCCCGTGTGAACGCAACTGGACCTCCGCTGTAGTTTTGTTTCAGCGTCTTGCTTATTCTCCCTAAAAGTCCTCATTTCAAGCAGTGGTGCCCCCTAGCTGACTGCTGTTGTACACAACGGGAATGATACAGGCAGGTGAACGTGAGGCCCATCAACTGCTTGGGTGGAAAACTTGGTTAGCTAGAGAGTCCCAGGACGAGCACTCTCAGGCTGTTCCAATGTACGAGTATGGATGCTAATCGTCAATAAAAGGATAATTTTGTGTTGAAAAAAACTCAAAAAAGCATCATAAGTCATCGAATTCGACCTGAACACTATCCAGACAGAAGTGCTTGAAGTGTCCTTCCTATTCTTCAAAGGACCCATCAAAGTGAGCCCTCCCCAAGCCAACTGCTATTTGTGATGTGTGCCCACCGTGTTGCACTGCTCATATACAGAATAGCTCACCCAGCACCACACTGGGAACCGTAACCGAACAAGATGGCAACAGTGTCCATGTGACATCGACAACTCGCAACCCCACTGCGAGTGAAGTAGTGTTCGCAAGTGAGCTGCGCTGCGACGATGCTCCATCACACTCTTTTTGCTTCAAGAAGGTTCTGGTTGGTTCGAGAAGGTTTAGTTAAAAGTGCGTTGTTTCACAAACACCAACCCTGCTCTGCTGGGATCAGTTCTGGCTGAACGCGGCCCCATGAGCAAGATTGAGTTTGACAAACCTGAATTTATGGAAAATAATAAAAGAACCAATCAAACCAGATTAAAAACCAGCTTCATGGCATGAACAAATGGATGATGATAAGTACCAGAGCTAACCATACTCTTAAAAAAAAAAAAAAGCCAAAGCCTGCTATAAATTCAAGTTTTGAGGTCTCATTTGGACGTCGTGATGAAACTTTAACTCGATTTCCTCCCTCTCAGGAAACAGTGAATATCCGCACGGAATGAAGCTCTCGTTCCCGAGCCCACGGTCGGCGCTCCTTTGGCCCAGCCAGCCTCCCGCTACACCTTTAAATCACCCTCCATTCTTCTTCTTCTTCAAAAAAAACCCCCAGCTTCGCCACTTTCTCCTCCGCTCATTCGTTTGCTCCAAAAGTCGAATAACTACATCATGTGGCGTAGCGGCTGACTGGACGTCCGTGTTCTTCCGCATGACCATAAATCAGTTGAAGGGAATAATTAGATTTTTTTTTAAGGAGTCTGTTTTAGTGTAGTAGGAAGATACAGAGTGTACTTTATCAGCTCGAGCTGAAAGTTCCTTCAGACTTCGGGGAGGATATAAATCACATAAAGCCCCCCTATCAGTGAATGGTTGGTGGGGGTAGGAGGGGGGTCACTTCCTTCATTCTTTTCAGTGCATTCAGCTCTCATTTCCTCCTCATAATTTATGGCTGGCTAAGATTCAGGAGGGCGACGGGGGATCTGATGTCCTCCAGACCGAACCAACAGCGAAGCAGATCTGATGGAGCATGGGAGCTCCTCGCTGGAAGAACGGGGCCCCGAAACGGGACATTGCAGCATTCTGTGAAGAATCCAGCTGTTGGCAACTCTGCTGTAATCGGGATCAAATCTATATTTGTGGAACTGTTTATTTACCGTGGAAATCCGCCACAGCTGAACTGCCACAACAGGCCTCTCCAGCCAAGGTCAACACATGACATCTGGATGTGGTGTGATCACTGCTTTCAGGTCTTGTTGAGTAAAAAAATCAATGGAATAGATGTGATGTAGACAGCTCAAACCATGCTGGTTCCTCAGTCACTGTGATTCACCGCAGCTCCATCTTTCCAATTAAAAGCCTATCTCATTGCTTTGCTGACAAACGCTCATTCGTGCTTATGGATAAAACGGGTTAAGAGCAAACATCTTGCAATCCAACTCAAACGAAGCGCTTGAGGCGAAGCAAACTCCGTTTCCCGTCGAGTCCCTGGATCGTGTGGAGTCGCGCCGGGCAGATAACAGTGTGAGGCCTGAAGTTGTGTATTTTATCTTCTGCTCGCTGAGGACGGCCACACTTTGTAGTCACAACTTAAAAACATCCCAATTTCCTGCTCTGTGTTGGCGGGAAGCGCAATCTTCCTCTGCGTGGGAGCTGCATCAATCCCTCAGAGAAAACATCTTGGGGCCTCAGAGAAGAAGGGGGGGGGGGGGAGTCCGTCGCAACCCAGGACACACACACACACACACACTCTCACACACAAACACACACACACACACACACACACTCTCACATACACACACTCATTCCCTCTCCCCAGTGAACGCAACAACACAAGCTCCTCTGACATCTCAGGAAGTCGATCTCTGCACAGGGTCGGTTTGGATGGCTACCCCGTGATGCTGTACCAGATGGTAGCTGATTGTCATGTCCGGAGTAGGAGGAGGAGTGAAAGGAAGGAGGAGGGGAGGGGGTGACGGGGAGGAGAAGAAGGAGAAGGAGGAGTAGGAGGAGGAGAAGGAGAGGACATGGTTTTGAGGAGACCTGAAGCAAAAGGAAATGAGAAGGAAAAAAGACAAACTAAAAAAAGAGAGCCAGAGGCGGTTTGTGGTTTTCAGCTGACCCAGACGCGGATGACACAGCGGCCCACGACGGGGGTCAAACTGTGGAAAAGAGGGGGGGGGTTGTAGAGCACCACGGATGACGTACGAGCCGAGGTGACCCTTTTTTTTTCTCTTTCCATGAAGAGGATGAAACATGGGAGTGGCGGACACGGAGAAGAAGAAGAAGAAGAAGAAGAAACGCCATCCGTAACGAACGCGTCACATGACTCCAGCCCTCGCCTGGTCTCGGAGACGTCCGCCGGTTCGAAAAAAACTCGGCAAAAGTGACCAAAAAAGACCAAGCGCTGGGCCCGTGTTTACGCTGTGCTCTGGCGACGAGTGCCGGCCCCCCCCCCCCGGCAGGCCAGTGAGACACTCCAGATACCTGCAGCCGGGACCGCACGCTGTTTACTCGGCGCCTCGCCGCGAGGAAGCCGTTGATTTAGGTTTCGTACAAACACAGGAAAAAAAAAAAAAAAAAAGCCTGTATACTCACAGGCCCGGCCCGCTGCGACGGGCAGTTCTCTCAGAGGTCCGCCACGACTGCTGCGAGACCCTAAAGCCATGACGGTGGAGAGCAGCGACACCAAAAACTGGATTTACCGTATTTTCCACACTATAAGGCGCACCTTCAATGAATGGCGGATTTCAAAACTTTGTTCATATATAAGGCAATAAGGCGCAACGTGTCGCAAAAACATCCGTTTGGGTTGAGAACGCGAGACTGTTGTTGAAAAGCACACTATGTGGAAACTTATTAATGCCACCTGCAGCATGAGACGGCATGAGGAAGTTACTGTCGCGTCAAGGTTAATTTGAAGAGCTGTACTTGGCACTCGGTAAACCCCAGACAGCACTTGACGAGCACAGATGGAACCACGGAACGATGACGCCACGCGTCACCTGTCGCGACACGTCTCGACTCATTCACTGATCTTCTCTAACCAGCACCGATGTGCGTTCTGTCGTGCGTTCACAAGAAAACCTCTGGGCAGGTCATTCAGATGGATTCGTTCACGTTAAATTCTCTCGCTGCTGCTCTATTCCCGTGTTTTACTGCGTGACTGATCGCCTTGAGTTTAAACTCTGCGCCGTGAGCATGTCTCTTATTAGGAGCCATTTTGGGGTCTTTTCATAAACACACAGATGGTAATGAAACGGCACGCCTCGCGCGGTCATATATCCCAGCATGAATCGCACGCTTGAAGCTTCCCGTAGTTGCGAGACCTGTTCTAGCTCAATTTTGGTCCATATATAAGGCGCACCGGATTATAAGGTGCACGGTCAGCTTTTAAGAAAATTAGAGGTTTTTAGGTGCGCCTCATAGTACGGAAAATACGGTACATTCCTTTGTGTAAAGTTGTGATATCCGACCCTTATTTGGTCAGCTGTGAATAACAGAGAAACACTCCTTGGGCCTCTAATCAGATCCAGGAAGCTTCCAAGGCTGCAGGACAAATGAAGCAATACGTAGCACTGAAAGAGCAAGTATTCATGCTGGGGAGGAGCTGATCATGTCGGGCGCAGTTTGTAGAGGAGAAAGAAAACGCGGCTCGTCATCAGATGATGTCAGCCGAGGAGCAGCGAGAAGCGACGGCGAGCGTCGTCAGAGGGCGCGTCGGCGGAGGCGAAGGCGATCGGGTCGCCGCGTGTGATCCCGCGTCGCGGCACCACGACGGGAAGCCGGCCAAACGCGCCAGGAAGCGCTCGGACGCCGGCGCCCTTTTTCGAGTCGGCGGATCTCCGAGGACTTGGTGGAATGTGTCGGGTCACGCGCCGACTTCCTCGTCTTTGCGTTGAAACGACGCGTGAACGCAAAACAACAACGGTCGTCCACGTCCGTCTTGTCCTGCCCCCGTTCAGAAGGATTTCACCCACTAAGTTTTCAGCCAATCAGCATCCACACAGTTTATTCCTTTGAAGTTCAAACTGGAGCATTTCCCAGCGTGAACTCTCTGACGCCAGCGCTGTTGTGTCACTACTACATATTGCATGCAACAGTGGCTGCACCTGGATCCTCTGCAACAGCAGGGAAGATGCAGCCTCCTGATTGGTTGAAGCCGTCCCACATCTGCTCCGACGCGAGTCGGCGACGCTGCTTGCTTGTACTCAGACTAATGTTGCCTTTGGCTCGCTGGCTGCCACACGTTTCACACTGACACGACTCTGAAGGCTTGTTAAGGCCTTATCTGATATTCCGCGCATCAGCTCGGTCATCTCCGCGCTGGCACGTCGCCCTTTTTTTTCCTCCGCCGAACCACACTGGACCAGACGTGCCCGGTGACGCGACCTCATCTGTTTTCTCACACTGCGGTGACACATCTGCCGCGCTGGTGGAGGAGTCAGCACTGAGAAAACGCTTCATGCTTGAAGTGCAGAAATCACACGCGGCCGAAAGCAAGTTTTCTGAAACTTTGGGTTTTTGTTTTTTTTCCTTTCTTTCAACCAAAGGCCTCCGAAAACGAGACCTCCCGATGGCGGCCCATCAGAGTTCAACAACCCCACCAGTTCCGAGCCCATTTAAACTGGAATAATGCATCCACCGTCCCCCGTCCCGCCCCCCCCTCCCCAAAACGTTTCCAACACTCAACCCACTTCCTCTTTAATGTCGAGACATTCTCCTTATTGAAGCCTGTTCGAGCCAAGACGACCCCCCCCCCTTTCCCCTCCTCCCCCTCTCCCTTCCTCCTACCCTGTTAAATCCATACTCCTCTTCAATCCCACAGGAAGCCTGAGAGGAAGGCTGGGAGAGGGAGTGGGCGGCGGACACGTTGCTGCTAACTCAACGGTCAATCCATCCCCACGCCCCCCCACCAAAACACACACACACACACACACGCTCCAACAAATCCCCCCCCCCCCACCATCCCCACCCCTCCTTCCACCAGCCGTTTGCTGAACCATGTCTGGAAAAGACGAGCGGGGCCGAAAGAGAGAGCGGAAGAAAGGAAAACAAACCACCGCGAGCGGACGAAACCCACACGGTTCACACGTCGTCCACCTTCCGACAGAAAAGCAGCCGCGACTCGGGAAACTTTAAAACATTCCGGTCACGGGAGACGCGAGAGGCCCCCAGGTTGGAGCATCTTCCACCACACACACACACACACACACTTAGGCCAGATAGCCCCCACGGACCGGGGGTCCTTGCTTTATCCAAACCAAAGGAGATAGCTGCCCTTTGAGGCAGCGCTTCTTTATTTTTAGCCCGCGGCTCCTTTTTTTCCTGAGCAGGTCCGACTTGCGGACGCGCGTCGCGGGCTGTCAGCGGCTCCCGTCTCGCCGCCTTAGTCACAGCCCCCCCCCTTACCGCCGCAGCCTCCACGTGGTGAGCGAACCCCATAAAAGGAGCAGTGGACGAGGGCTTTGCGTGGCCCCTCTTACTCATTACAACCTCAGCAGGCCCCCCTCCAAATCCACCGATGAGTAGTTTCTTCCTTGTCAGCGTCAAGAACAACGGGCCGGGGACTGAGCTCGGGGAATTTCAGTTTGCACAGCGGAGGAGCTTCGGGGGTTTTTTTGGGGGGGGGGGGGGTTTGGGTCAACGTGGCGAGAAAACGGGTGTCGGGTTACGCGTTGCGTTGTTCTCGCCAGCACCGTGACCAATTTCATTTGCACACAGGGGAACTCGGAAGCTTCGCCGCGTCTTCCCAATGACCCATCGAGCTGAAACGCTTGAAACGCAATGCACTGCTGCCGGCGGACCGCCCGGTTTGGGTGTGTACATCCACTGGGGCTGTTTTGGTGGTGAGGTTTGCATCAGAAGGGGCCCCCCCTCCCCAAAGCCCACAGCTCGTATTTCGTCCATTGTTAATGTGTGAGGTGTCATCCTGTTCCTGACGCAACGAAACACTCTGCCGGAGAATGGAGACGATGAGGACAGAGGATGGTGGGAGCTTTAAAGAACCCCCCCCCCCCCGCCCCCCCTCCCCCAATCCAACCACGGAGGAGCATGGGAGGGGACTTCAACACAGGCCTGAAGGCCCTCTGGCTGCTTTGCGTCACTCATCAAAGGCATCAGACTTGGCAGACGGGCCACTTTTCTGGCTATCAGCGACACGGCGGAACACGAGGACTCTGGCTGGGGAGAACCGGGGCCGATACGCAGCCCACGTACTCTCACGGCGAGTACTTAGAGTTCACAATCGGAGGACAAGCGGCGGTACACAACCTTCAACGCAAAGTCAAGCCACTCCATGACGACTGCGGAACGACGTTTGGAACGAACCTTGATGTCATTTAAGTTTGAAGATTGGTGGGAGGAATTTTGATTCATTTACCTCTGGGGAATGGTTCCCAAATGAAGGTACTTGGGTACTAGTACCAAAGATAAGAGTTCCTACAGGAGAAAAGGAGTTGTTTTTCTCCCCATTTCTTCCCAAACAGGCCTCGCTGAGGTAACGTTGGCCTCCCGGAGCCAACAGAGGCCCCTGACCGAGTGACCGATAGGAAGCAGGAAACCGGAGGGTCCGCGATGACCTCCGTCCTTCAAGAACGACGGCGAAACGGATCAACATCTCCAGCGCAGCCCCGAGCGGACCGCGTGGGAAGCCCGATTTGTTGACTCCAGGCAGCGTCCAAGCAGCTCAGCAGATGTGACGAGGTTTCCAGCTCCTGGATCTGATTTCCAAACTTCTTTTTGGACAGTTGCGAACCAACAGGTGCCAACCGTTTATAGAGCCCCGGAAGCAATTTTGACAGATTACTTCATTTCTTGGAATTGTGTGGACGCAGGCTTGGAGGGAAAAAAACAACAAAACAAAAAAACTGGCCCAGGACTGGGAAACAAAATGAAAAAAGTCATAATAGGGCGGCAAACGAGTACTGGGATGCTTCCCTGAAACTCAGTTCAGTTCTTAAGAGTTTGGGAACTATTTCAGGCTGTTTGGGTTGTTCTTGCCATTTGTCCTGTTGCATGTTGGCAGCGAGTTTGGCAGTTTTGAATTCTGTGAAAATTGAGACACGGTTGAAAGACGGGGCTATAACAACAGCGGTAGGTCCCGAAACTGAGCAGCAGATGGCAGCAACACACGTAAAAAAAACCTTGGTTAAAGCTAGCGACCTTACTGCTGGCAGCAAGTACAAACGTTTGTTGGTTTTAATTCTCGTTTTTCGTGCCAGGTAAAGCAAACTTGACTCACTGCTCCGGCCCACTTGGTCCAGGGAATCAAAGGTCGGCAGCCACTGACCCAGGAGACGGTCAATCAATTTGGCTGTTGATACGATCTTTGACCTGGAAACCCAATTTTGATTTTTTTTCCCCCTTTAATCTTTGTTAAATCTCCTCTCTTGCTTGATGATCCAGATAATGCTGAAGATTAAAACCCAAACAAGTGGACTCAGAGGCCAATCCCCCACACCCCCCCCATCCCCACACAAACACCCCCAACATCAGGGCCGAGACCTCATCAGCTCACAGCCCTGAGCTGTTTTTCCGAGCGGAAGGCTCCGGCTGTGGGACCCGAGTGCAAACGCTCGCCCTCCTGGCCGGCGTCCAGCACACCAAACGGTACCTCTGCCCCTCCCCCCCCTCCAGCGCGCCGCACCGCTGAAAGTGGCTTGTTGTGAAAATGAAAGGAGCGCCGTCGACATTGATCATTCGTCACCGACGCTTTAAGGGCTTTAAAAGGACGCGGCGCGTGGATCCACAGTGAAATACGCGGCCCCCCTCGGTAACTGTTTTATCGATGGGAACGCTGCGAGTGAAGCCCGCAGCATTTCTACTCCCCCTCTACCCCCCCCCCCACTTTTTTTTTTTTTGCTTTTTTACAAGCCGCCTCTGGCTTCAATTATGAAAACACGCAGTAATGAAGACGTTCCGCTCAAAGTCCCACCAGGAAATTAATTCCCAGCTCGACGACGCGCCAGGACTGTCGCAACCTCGCGAGGCGGTTCCAGCGCCGGGGAGGGCGTGGAGCAGCGCTATCTTTCAGGGCCGCAAGGAGTCCAGCCAATCACGGAGCGGACCCCTGCCCCCCCACCCCCCGCCCCGCAGCCTTGCCAGGCCTCGCGTACAACGCTTATATACAATACTGCACTATAAACGCCCCCCCACCGGATGAAATGGGCTTTATAGCGCTGAGAAGCAGCGCGGGCTCGTAAAAATACTGACGCCGACTTCCTCCCCAGTTCTTCGCCGCCAGCGGCCCACAACAGCTTGTTTACACTCTGTCCGCGAGCAGGTAGCTGCTGCCGTTCCTGGTGTTTAAGGAGATGGTCTTCATGCGAAACTGCCCGCTCAGGCCCCTGCTCTTCTCGTTCTTCCACACTAGACTTCTGAGCGAAGGTGTCCTTGACCTCAAGCTGTGCCGCGACGCGCAGAACGAAAGCGTGGGGAAGGAGCCTGCGGTCGGACGCAGATACGGAGACTTGGCACGAGGCGCCGGAGTTACGCAACCCGGAGGAGTCGGCCAGAACGTTGGCCGGCTCGCGCATGACTCTGTTCCCCCGCCCCATCCTCCAAACACACTCCCGATGAGTTTCGGGACGGAGACGCCAATAATCTGAAGACTTAGGCGTGTGGGATCCCGGCTTTGAGGCCCGACAGAGATCTGACGCCTCGCGCTTCCAAGTCGGACGGCGTTCGGACCGCTGGCGGGGCCAATTAACAGGCCATCCATTCTGATGGATGAAAAGCTCAAATCCACACATCGAAACTGCACGCCGTCAAGCAGCTCCATTCTTGTCGTGAAGCACGGAGGTGGCAGCATCATGCTGGTGGGATGCTTTCATTTCTGATACAGGAGCAAGATGAGAGAAGGCTCTCATTGGCCGAATGCAGAAAAAACAGCCCCAAAAAAGGGAAGCAACCTCCTATCGTCTGATTGGTGGCACTGAGGGGGGGGGGGGGGCTTTGCGCGAGGCTTTCGGGGCTTCCCGGCCCCTCGTCCCACCATCGTCCCCCTAAACATCTCCTCCAACTCTGCGAGTTCAAGCCATTCCCGGCAATGACCCTCCAACACAATCCTCAAGCGAGCAGGTAACTGCTGCGGAGTTCAACTCTCAATGCCAAATCACTCTTTTTCTCCAGTCAAATGGTGCGTTCTGATTGGCCGCCGGCTGCAGTGATTGTGCAGCCCTCGTGGCCTGGTTGCCTGCAGCCAACAGGGAAGTCTTTCTCCACTCTGTTGACGCAAGGGGCTGTAAAGTCGTGTCTACAAGGCAAGTTAAGGTCAAAGGAAGACAGATAAGCCCGTGTCAGAGGAGACAACAGCGTCCTACATAAAGAACCTTTTGTTCGCAGATTCAGGCTCTCAGCATTCGTTTTGCTGGACTGCTCGCGTTCCCTTTTTCCGCCTCCTTTGTGCAGGTTTCTTGCTTATTCGTCTTCTCTCATTATCTCCTTGGGAGCCGGGCCATAAATGTATGTTGGCTCATTTGGAGCCTGAACCCTTGCTGTGGGAGAGCCACCCCCCCCCCTCCCCCGTGACAATTACCACAACAAGCGGCCAGTAAAACCGCCGACTTCTTTGACTCTAACGCACGGAGAGAGCCGAGGCTTTTTTTTTGGAGAAAGCCCTCCGTCAGTCACCGGCCAATTCTGCAAAGCTGCAGTTGTGGGGAAAGAGTCTTTTTTTTTTTCTGGAAACCACGCCCGCTGCCTTCTCGGTATCCAGATCCAGCGGTTCCCCAACTCATTTTCTCCCCCGGAGCCTCTCGGCGTCGTCTACCAAAGGCCGGGGCCCGCCAGTGGTGCGGGGGGGGGTCTCAACGCACCAAGCAGTCGTCTTATTAGGGTTTTTCGACAGCGTAGAGAAAAAAGTTGACTGGAAGCTGAAGGCAGCACCGATCGCTCCCTCCACGCAGACTTTCCCACAGCAGAGTGTGCGGACGTGAAAGGTCGCCGCGTTGCCGGCTCACCTCACTGAGGTCGCACGGTCGTCTGAAGGCTCGTGTGACTTCTGGGAATCATGACGACGAATTTAATTTTTAGTTTCGAGCATTTCAACAAAAGAAAAAAACAATTTAGGTGCCCGATTATCACATTTAACCACAAAATCAGTGCCTGACAAAAAAAGGAATGTTGACCAAACTTTTTCGCTCGATGACTGAATCAAAAGACAGGCGAAAGCTGTTAAAATAGTAAATTCCTCACTGAAACTCTCTGTCCTTCGGGCTGAGCAATGGGGTCTCCTCAGCGATTAGATGTTTTATCGCCTCCGAGGAGTATTTCTGTCAGCGGGACGGGTCTCGGGGGTCCCTGGTGCCTCCGGTCTCTCAACCCGAGTCCCTTTGTGTTCACCTGAAACATCTCGTCAAACCTTTTCCGTCTTACCTGACAGGCATCTAGTGACTCTACCTATTTAATCCTGACTGAACATCACCGTCTGCCTTTCGAGACAGGACACCAAATATATTTGCGAAAGAAATCCCACTTTCAATGGGGTCTATTCACTTTGGACCAGACCGAGTCTGGGAATCCGCGACAGCCCCAAGGAACCTTTTCTATTGACTGGCCTGCTCGCCGCTACCTTTCAATGGAAACAGGAAGGTCCCATAATGAGCAGTGCTTCCCAGTAGAAAGTCTGGCACACCCTTGCAGCCGAGCGTGTAATGCCTCAATAACAATCGCAAAGAAAACAGTTCCTATCGGGACTAAAAAGATGACGGGTCCGATCGGGATTCCCCGGAGAGGTGGGGGGGGGGCACGTGGGGAGGAGTGGGACGACAGGTTTACCTATTGCATGAGGGACCATTTGGATGGAAAGCGAGTCGGGGAACGACAGGATCGGAGCAGAGCCGACGCAAACAAATGGCTGGGAGAGTCCCAGCATCCTGCAGAAAAAAAAGCAAGAACGCCGCTCGCCCCCGAGACGCTCCGCTCATCTACCTGAGCGGCTTCCGGGAGATTTAGGAGTTCCCATTCAAAAAATGCACCACAGCGGCTAAACGGCCCCCCCCCCGCCCCCGAACACGAGTCACCAGCCGCATTCAGTCTAATGGCCGGACCACACAGGAAGAGGCTGCGTGCTATTGTTGCCCCGAAACAATACTTTCTTCTGAAATATTAAGATTTGTTTTTGTGGGGCTATTGTCCTCTTCCCTGCAGGGGGAGGGGGGGGGTTCCTCTTTCAGGCCTGCACCGTTTGAAGAAGTACTGCTGGTGCTGACCTGCAGGTCACCGAGGGAGAGGACACGCCCACAGTGGTGGTGGTGGGGGGGGGGCACAGGAGGACGCCTACGGGACGACGCCCAGGCGATGGCGGTCTGCAGCTTGTGAAGCAAAAAAAAAACAACAAACTCCTGGCTTTTGTCATCAATGGAGCGTTTTTTCTGCAGAGATTTGAGTCAGAGTCCGTCACCGTGTCTTTCTTTGTCTTTGTCCCCCTCACTCTTCCCCTGAACTCGGCACCGGGCCGAGTTTTTGTACACAGAAAGCTGCTTCTACGCGCTGCTCGTAAGGCGACGGGTCTGGCGCTGCGTGTCTCTCGGCGCCAGCTGTGCAGCCAGCTCGGGGCTGGGCTGCGCCGCAACCACCAGGATGGGAACGCGTCCCGTGCCCGCTTTCCATCCACGCGCTGCATATTCTTACAGAGTCAGCGGATCCGCTCCGCGTTCAGGAACGCTACGTCGAGCACGACGGAGCTGCTCGGAGTTTTAGGACGCCGCACAGGATTTTTGTGTTCCATCTGCGCTTTTTTTTCTTCAGCGTCGTTGGTTTAAGTGCAGGTGAATTCCCACAGTGGGGTGGGGGGGGGGGTGAAAGAGACATGCTTGCGGGTTCACAACAGGAGTGTTGTTCAAAATGCTTCAGGAAAAGATGGAGCTGCATCAAGAAAAGTTTCCACGATTTGTTAGGTAAGAGGACGCAGTACATACTCCAGGCCTGTTGGCGGAACGTGTGTACAAGCCACAGCCAATGAAAACAGAGCGACAGGGAGAAGAAGGTGCAGAATCGTGACAGAAAACATGTATGAAAAGACACGCCAGCAAACTGTGCTTCAAGTTAGATTTACTAACTTGTTATTGTTCCCCAAAAAGTACCGTCTCAGTCTCTGTGCCCACCTGGGCCAGATCACCAAAATACTAACATAAAAAAACATACAACTGATTTTTTTTTTTAAAGAATCAGCATTATTTGGACTCTGTTTCCAAAAATCTAAAAGAAACAATCCTCTTGAGAAAACTTAGTGTTTCTTATATCTTCTGAGAGTCAAATACGATTTCAAATTTCCCCCTTTTTTTTAATGTGAGTCATCTCTTCAAATCCCAAAGTAGAAAACATTGTTACATGTTTCCCACTATTGTGCAGCTGTGCGTTTTTCAAATTACTGACGCGTCAGTGTGATTCATATTGAGCTTTAACAACCTCTGTGGAGTTGGGACTGGATCAACACAGTGACGGTGATTCACAAGCACCGTAAGTCACGTCTGCCAAAGATTGGAACGGCGATCAGCAAGCGGCAGCACCGCACCAGGACGCGGCGGGTCGGCAGCAGCCGTTTGCGCTCGATTCCGAGCCAAACCGGCCTCTTTTCCCTTCCCTAACTCCGCTCTGCACCTGATGACAGAGCTGATAGGCTGCTGCTGCTGCTGCGCCCCCCCCCCCCGGATTCCTACGTCTCTTTCCACTGAACTCTTTCACGCACGACCAGTGAATCATGGAAAGACCATAAAGGATGTGGATGACTTTGTTGGCAAACAACAACGAAAAAAAAAAAAGGACAATCATGTGCTTGCTGAGAACCGCCTCCCCTTCCCCCCTCCCCCCACTCGCTCACTTATTCCAGGTCAGGGCTGTAACGGATGTATACAAATACGGTGGATTTTTAGCGCCGTGACTCCCGTTGCTAAGTGACGAAAGCTCGGAGATCAGGCCGAGCTCGCGGCCGGCAGGGCCGAGATGACGGGGAGGTCCCGCCGCGGACGCCGCACGTGCTCGGAGCGCTCCCGTCAGGTCGTTTAGCCCCCTCCTACAAACTCTTCCCAGGACCTGGGACTCCGACGGCCGAATGGCCGGAGATTGACGTCCGAGGAGCAGCCGTGACGGCGCTGCTCGGCCACCCCCCCTCCAGGTGAGGTGCGTCCGCCGACTCCTGTCGACACCGAGGAGCGGCGCTCTGCTCCGAGCTCCTCACCCGATTGCGGGCTCTCGTATTTAAAAGTCATGCTCGTTTGATGGAAACTTGGAGGCGACGACCGTCGGTGAGGGTTGGAGTCCGTCAGTGAAGCAGAAGCGTTGCCTCGACAACAGCTGTATCGGTTCATCCCTCCCGACGAGATAGCGGTGACAGGCAGGAAACCAGCCGTTTTACGGCTGGTTAGTGGTTTGGACTTCCTGCGGTGGGACCAGACAGTGTAACACAGCTGGTTCGACTTGCAGCACAACACAAAAGACCGACTGTGCTTCACCAGAGCACCTACAGAAGAAAGAAGTAGGGGGGGGGGGGCGACAAATAGGCGCTTCACTGCACGATGACGTCCCGCGTGTCACCCGGGGGTGGGGGGGGGATGCGTCTCGGATCTTCGTGGGCCGGGCGAGAGCCGCGGCGCTGCCAGATAACCTGCGCTCCGACAGAGGGGCCATTGTCTCCCGCAGACGCCGAAACCCTGCACCTTGTCGGGTTCCGTTTATCAAGGCGAGGCAGCGGCGTCGAGCAGAAATCGGACGCCAGGACTCCGGGACCCTCACCAAGAAAAGGGAGGGGGGCGGCGGAGAGACTCCTGCAGCAGATGTGTGTCTGCTAAGGTCATCAGAGGACCAGCAGTCGTTGTAGTAGTCGTAGCAGTACTCGTTGGTGCACCAGGCCCACTCTGGAGCCTGGAAAAAGGTACAATGGAAGGTTCTAGGATTACACTGGACCATAATGGGGTCTTTCACAATCGACACCCCCCCTCCCCCTCCCCAGTCCCCAGTGGCAGAAGGCAGAAGGCAGAAGGCAGAAGGGAAAGCGCTCAGTGAGGCCCGTTTGACGCCTGGAACCTGGAACCTGGTCGCGAACCTCAGGCCGGCGCCGGCAGGTGCGAGCGCGAACGCGAAGGCGGCGCCGACGACGCAGCTCTCAATCCTCTTTCAATCTCATCTACCGGGGGACATGAAAACCCTACTTAGCGCGGGAAAAGAAGCATATTGCGATAAGCCGGTTAGGCTGTGGCCAAAGCGGGCAGGGAGGCCTCCGGTCGGGGACTTAAGGTCTGAGCTCTTCGACATGCTCCTGTGATTAGTTGGACAGTTCAGGGCTCGTCATTATTATAGCAGGTTATTCTGTAAGTATGAGCTATGCCTTATTGTTCAGTGTTGCAATACGAGTAGTGGTAAATAAACACTTGCGGCTCCACCCAGCAACAGTGCTCCTTGTCTGGGCTCCTCACCTCGAAAAACAGGAGAGGACACTCACCAGTTACCCAAACACAGATTATTCTTATTGTTATATATTTAATGTTGTTTTATGTTTTTATATTTTGTTTTTTGGTTTTTTTGCGTGATTATTCCGTTAACTGTCGTTTGCTTTTTGTGATTGTTACACATTCCGGAAAGTTTGGAAACAAAACGAATAAAGTTCCCTCCTTCGAGAAAGAAACTCACCAAATAAAGAGTTTTATTTTGAAATTAATTGGCTTAATTGCTCAGACTTCCTGTGCGGCTGCAGCTCCACACGTATTCTCGCAAAAACCATCGATGAGGACGACTTCTCGTTTATATTCGCACTTGTTTTTTTCTGCCGTCACGCCGCTCACAAGACATTTTATCAACTTTGCCAGTTTACATCCAATAGGGGGCGCTCATTTGACCACAAATCTTCCCTATCGTTTACCGTTTTCATATCAAACAGGTTGCTTCTGCGGCGGGAAAAGGAGTCGGCGCCATCTCTGGCAGTGTCGGTTATCGCTCGCTCGCCTCTAAAAAACTCGTCCCAGGGAAAAAAAAAAAAACCCTCATCAGCCGTGTCGCCGAGTCCATCTCATTCCTGGAGCGCTCAGCGTTCCATCGGGGTTGGGGGGGGCAATAACTCAGCAGTGATTACCGGCGGTTGGCCGCCGGCTGAAACCGCGACCGTTATTCGCAGCCTCCCTGCAGATGATGACAGTTAATAAACAGAGCGCCAGAACGCGGGGATGAGACGCGATGCTTTTATGCGGCGGCGCCCGTTTTCACTCCCGCGGAGGCTGTCAAAACCGTCGCTTGGGGAGGAGGGGGGGGGGATAGTGAGCGGTTGGCTTCCTGTGTGGGAGGGGCCGGCTGCATTACCGCCATCTCAAACGCCGCTCCTGACAGTTTGTCCGTTACGGGGGCCGAAGGCGGGCTGAAACGAACCCAACCGGGGTCGAGTAAAGGTCCGGAGTGCCGGAGGAGGTTTCGAGCTATCGAGTGCTCGCGCTGCGTTCGGGGTTAACCCTGTGGGTAGAAAAACTTCAGCCTGTTTTCCTCATGTGGTGTCCAACAACTACTGAGTGATGGTTGAGAAATGCAAAAGTGGGTGTGGTCAGGGCACCCCCCCCCCCCCCCCCCATCGCTGAAGGTGGGATGCACCTGACGCCCCCGTCGTTGTCTGAAGGCTCCGAGGCGACGCAAACGTTCGCTCTCGTGTCTGATCCTGCAAAGTGCGTGGCGCCCCTTCGCTGTAGTTTCCGGTCTGCCCTCAGTCTGGAGCATGGCAGCCACGAAGGAGGCGGGGTTTATTCAGCCGCGACTGTTGTTCTCGCGCGATAAAACAGTCTGAATGGAGGTTGTTTTTTCCCCAACATGGGGCCTTCGTTGTCTAACTGTCTGTGTTCTTCCCGGGCTTCCAGATGATGCTGTTGACCTGAGTGGGCCTGATTAGCAGCACACCCTGAGCCAGAGGGGAGCGCTAATGGGGGGCGGAGCTCAACCAAAGCCCTCCTGTAAAAGAAGGCCGCGTAAAAATGCAGCGATTCGCCGCCAACCCCCCCACCCCCAAACCATTGGGCTTCGTCCACGTACGTAATCACATTTCAAGCTCTCCTCGGGCTCAACAGCGTTTGACCGCTCGCACGTGTAAACAGCCAGCCAGATGACTTCCTCGCAACACAAACACTCCTAAATAGGTCGAGGAGAGACACCTCGCGTGGCCGTCCTCCCGCGAATCCGCGACGTCTCCTTGCCCGGTTTAGGTCTGAAAATAAGCGACGGATCCGGCGCTCCCTTCGTAGACGAAGCGACTTTTTCCTTCGTCTTCATAGAAAGCACCATTGACACCGACAGATTACCTTAGAGTCGGTGTTACCGAATGTGAGGCAAGAACATGAAAGAGAGGAAAACCCAGGCAGGCTGCGCTGCCTCCGTCCTGTATTTTCACCTGGCGGGACTGAAATAAACCTCTGAGTTTCAAAAAAAAAGCTCCCCACAGCTTGCCGATGGAACGGCAAAAATTAAAAGTTTAGGAAACATAGAAACTCTTCATTTGATAGGCAACAGCGATTCACTGACGCGCCGCCTGGTGTCCCGCTGCCCCTGTTTCCAAACATGTGTTGATCCGTACTGGGTTTTTTTTTTTTTTTTTTGAAAGGGGGGGGGACTTTGACACCGAGCAACCCAACACAAATCTGACATCTTGTTCCAATCAAACTGAAGCGCGAGGAACATCGTGTGCAGAGCAAACACGTGTGGCACCAAAAAAAGAAAAAAAAACATCTGTCTCAGCCTCTGGCCAAAAACAATAACAAAAACAACGAAACCGGTGAAACCGTGCGGCGAGGCGAGAGACGTGGTGACGCTTGGAGAAAAGGATCGAATGCGTCCGCGAAAACACAACGAACGTTCGAACGGCTCTCGATAAAACTCGTTGGGAGAGTTGCTGCTGCGTGAAGTCTTCTTTGTCTTCTTTGTTCACAGAAAATACTCGGAGAAGCTGTTTGGTTTGTTGTTTGTCCAACACTTTTTTTGGGAATTCGTTCCTTTAAAAAAAAAAAAAAAATCCAGAGCTTGTTGTTACTGGCCGCTCGCAGAGGGGACGATGGACCCGACACGTGGGTTACGATCAGCCACCGCTCGAAGAGGAGGAGGAGGAGGAGGACCCCCGGCTGCAGCCAGGGCAGAAAAAACTTGAAGCTCCGCGGCGTCAGGAAGTGGGAGTCATGACGGCGTGAAAGGCGGCTGTGGCTCACTTTCTTTCCTGACATCTGGCTCTCGTGAGTCACTGCGATCAGCGCGCGCCGCTCTGAATGACCGACTGAGTTCCAAAACTCCATTCAAAAGGTACTCATGGCGAGTTTTTGGAGAGACCACTGCAAACTGACACGATGTTGCTCAGAGAAATGACACATGGATGATGCGAGAGCTTGAAAATACTGAACCCTCCTGGGTTTTTTTACACGTCCAACTGGAAAATTTCACCCAAATCAAGACATATTTTTCATTAAATTCATGTTCAAAACACCGTTTGTAAATGTTGGTTTTAAATGTAACACTTAGAGGAATGTTGACACCGAAATATGATTTTTTTTTTTTTTTTTTTAATCGGATAAACGACGAAATAACATCAGCAATTTTATCGTTTTTATAAAAAATAAAACAAAAAAACAAAAAAAGATTTTTAAAAAAGAATTATAAATTACGTGCTTAAAAAAACAGACATTTCTGCTGCTGTCAGAGACAGTAAACAGGTGAGAGTGCTAAAGTTGGCAGCCGCTGTGGACCAACCAGCCAATCCAACGCATAGATACTTTGTTTAATCAAGTTAATCACGATATAAACCTCGCTCCAAGGCCCGTAAGAGGCGTCAGTCGGTCGCTCGCTGTCACCAGCAGTTCAGCCAAAGGAGCTCTCCAATCTGGTAACCTTAACTCGCCAGTCGTCGTCTTTTCGTTCAGAATCGTGTCGGAACGCCAGCAGCGCTCCGGACTGAAAGACGCAGTCAACCGAAGGAATGCAACACACAAATCAGGGGCAGAAGTCAAAACCGGTCCTGGGAAAGACACGAACGGCGTGACCTCGACTTCAGGGACACGACGAAAAGGACCGTCTGACAGTCTGAGTCTTCCTACAAGCACTTATCGGCTTCACACCGATGTCTGTTGTTTGTGCGAGTCCCCATCGCCACTCTGTTCGCTCCCTCCCATCGCACTCGAACATAGAGCACTCCACGTATCTGCACCTCAGGCCAGGAACGCTGGAGGCAACCACAGCCAGTCGTAGGCAAAGGCAGGGTCCACTGGGACAGGTCAACCTGGACAGGGTCACCTGTCCACCACAGGGCAAACACACAACCAAACACATACATTCACACCTTGGGACAACTTGGAGAACAATTTTGACCTCATCTGCACGTATTTGGACACACACACACACACACACACACACACACACACACACACACACACACACACACACACACACACACACAAACTCTAGCGGAACTTACAGCCCTCAAGATACAACATGCTCACATATAAATCTGTCCGTGACGTATTTAAAAGGCAAAAGAAACCCAATCCACGTCCCCTCTGCATCATCATCATCATCATCATCATCATCCCCACCACCACCGCTGTGTAAACCGTCAGGCTTCGTCATTATGGGCAAACGTGAGCAATCGCGCACTCACTCGCAGCGTCCCGGCAGCGCGTGTCCGCGACAGGCAGGAACGCTCGATCCGAGGGCCAAACTTTCCTGAAGCCGCTCGGAGCGGGTCACGGAGCGGGAGCGCGCCCGGACCAAACTTTTTCCACCGACCCTGCCTCCGCCGAGTGCGCGGCAGCGGCAGCGTCCGCTGCCCCCCCCCGGAGTCCCCCTCACGTGTGTTCGAAAGCGGATTCGGGACAAAAATAGTAAACAAGCAAAACAAAACAGAACAAAACAAAAGAGAAGAAGGGGGAAAAGAGAAGCCCAGCCCGCCCCGCCGGAGCCGCCTGGGGCGGCTCGCTCCGCCGCGCGTCCTCCGCCGTACCTTTCTTTTCCGCCAGCACGCAGGAGCCCAGCCAGAGCAGGGAGGTGAGGCTGACCCACCGGAGGGAACGGCCCGCCATCGCGCTTCCACACGTCCCCGGTGTCATTCCATTCCAAGCCGCGCGGTACTCCGCTCGGCGAGACCCGAAGGAAAAAACGCTGCCCGGGTTGCCTCTTTGTGCGAGTTTGGGGAAAGAGTTTTTTTTTTTCTTCCTCCGGTAGGAAAGTCAAACTTTGACAGCTCCTCCCTCCTCCTGGCGGATCCCGGCGCTCCGGAGCCGCGACTCGCTGCTGCCTGCGCTGACGTCAGCAAGGGAGGGAGGGGGGGGGCAGATGCGCCCCTCGTGCTGCTCAGGTACAAGCTGCACCGGATGCATGAGACACACACCAACACCCACGGAGCGTAAACGGGCCCCGGATCAGTTCGCAAGGGGGCCTCAACCTCCTGCACCAGGACTCATCCGAAGCACACGAGTGGCTTTTCAAAATAAAACCGTCAGCATGAAAATGGTGTCATACAAAAGGAGATTGAGAGGAAAAGAAACTCTGTGTGTGTGTGTGTGTGTGTGTGTGTGTGTGTGTGTGTGTGTGTGTGTGTGTGTGTGTGTGTGTGTGT
>JASSRZ010000042.1:15560013-15570013 GCA_032164315.1 Malacoctenus gilli
GATAGATAGATAGATAGATAGATAGATAGATAGATAGATAGATAGATAGATAGATAGATAGATAGATAGATAGATCATCGGTCACATTGTGACCAGGATGTTCTGTCTATCGCCCTGTCACTCTCTTTCTCTCTTTCTTGCTCTCTCTCTCTCTTTCTCTCTGTCTGTGTCTCTGTCTTTGTCTGTCTCTGTCTGTCTGTCTGTCTGTCTGTCTGTCTCTCCCTCTCTCCCTCTCCCTCTCCCTCGCTCTCCTCCCCTCTCTCTCTCTGCGTCCATGACGGTGTTTCCAAATAACGCGGCAGCGGCGGCGGCAGGATTTATGTGTGTGAACGGCAGGCCGCGAGCCAGACATCAATCACAGCTACTTTCCGAGCCGACCTGCGTGGCGGACGAACGCGGCGGAGGTGACGGACGGATCGCTGTCTCCGCCCGCGCGGAATAAATCAGCCGCGGCCGGATCGATGGCAGCAGTGGTGTTTGGCTGTGAGCTGGAGGCAGCAGGGAGTCATTATAGCGACAGGAGACCATTGGACCGCAGCTTGTAGCCCCCCCCCCTCCCCTTTTCAACGATTTAATTGCAGTAGTAAATACATTTACTTTGAGCTCGGTGGACTTCTGCAGATCCAAAATCGGCTCGGATCGGTTTAACAAAGCCAAGTTTGGGGTTTCGTCCTGGAACGTCCACTGTCCCGCCAACGTTTTTGACTGTGTGTCCGTCCCCACGACAGTTACTGGAGGTACAACGAAGACATGAGGACCATGGACCCCGGGTACCCCAAGCCCATCAACGTCTGGAAGGGCATCCCCGACTCGCCCCAGGGGGCTTTCGTGGACAAGGCCAACGGTACGCGCTCCTCGCCGCCGCATTTCTTCGCAGGACGTGACGTCGCGATGCCACACAAACAAACAAAACACTGACTGAAGCTGTTGTTGGTTGCGAGGTGACATTTCATCGTCAAGTCAAGTCAAGATGTAGCACAATTTGTACACAAAGTAATAGAAAGTGCTTTACAGAGAAGGTGGTTAAAATCACATTAAAAGGCAAATAAAACCGTAAAATTGTCAAAATTTCAGAGTGATTCTATTTTAAGAAAAACCTGCAATTAAATGTCTTGAAAAGCACGAGTAATTAAAATAGTTTTGAGGCCTGATTTAAAAGAAGTGACAGGGTCTGCAGTCCTGAGATGATCTGGAATTTGGTTCGAAAGACACGGAGCATAGTGACTAAAAGCTGCTTCATCTTGTTTGGTTCCTACTCTGGGAACCATGAGTAACAGTCTTTCTGAGGACCTGAGAGGTCTGGATGCATTATACTCGATGAGTAAATCTGTGATGTATTTAGGTCCTTTGTAGACCAGTAGTAAGATTTTGAAATCAATTCTCTGGCGCACAGGTAGCCAGTGCAGTGATCGAAGCACAGGTGTAATGTGCTCCGCCCTCTTTGTGTTGGTGAGGACTGTGGCTGCAGCATTTTCAACGAGCTGGAGTTGTCTGACATATTTTTTACAAAGACCAGTGAACACACCATTACAGTCATTAAGTCTACTGAAAATAAAGGCATGAATGAGTTTCTCTGAGTTCCTGCCTGGTCAGAAAACCTTTGATTCTTGCAATATTTAGATACAGTCCAAATAACCAAATAACGATGAGAATTAGTTGTTTCCTGACAAAGAACCACAAAGTTAACTTCCGAAGCTATTAAACTCCTCCTCGAAGGACAGACTGAACACTACAGTGGCTCAGTAAAACACACACGCGCTCATCCTTCCACTGTGCCTGTTCTTGTCCCTGCAGGCTTCACCTACTTCTACAAGGGGAAGGAGTACTGGAAGTTCAACAACCAGCTCCTGCGCGTGGAGCCCGGCTACCCGCGCTCGGTCCTGCGGGACTTCATGGGCTGCGACGGGCTCCCCGCCGACCCCGACTGGGACTGGAGCCCCCCAGTGGCGGAGGAGCGCCACTACGACAACGGCGACGCCGACGTCGTCATCAAACTGGACAGCGCCGGCGGCACGGAGAAGGCCGTGGCCATCGCCATCCCCTGCGTGCTGGCGCTGTGCATGATGGTCCTGCTCTACACCGTTTTCCAGTTCAGGAGGAAGAGCACGCAGCGCCACATACTGTACTGCAAGCGCTCCATGCAGGAGTGGGTGTGAGAGGGGTGTGAGGGGGGGGGCACGGGGCGAAAATGAGGCTCTGATGAAAGGTCGAGTTGCTATCTGAGATGCAGTAAACGTGCGCACTCGCCGATGATGTGGCGCGGGGAGCGTTTCTTTTTTTTTGTTGCCACGTTGGCAGATTATTTTTCTCGAGCGCTCCGGACTCACAGATGCGCGAGCGGAACGGAACGGATCGGCGGCGCCGGAGCGACAGAGCCACGCCCCCCCCTTCTCTCCGTCCAACCAACAAGTATGTACCTGCAATCGACTCGCGTTGTCGCGGCGCGTCGGAACGAAACCCAGCCGAGCGAGACGGAGTCGAGCCACTGTCGGGTGGGACCTTTGACCCCTCCCCTCCCCCTGCCTCCCTTCCCTTCCTCCTCATCTCTGCACGCCGCTTAAAAAGCCCCCACCCCCTCTTCCCGATCCCCCCCCCCCCTCGCGTGAACTTCAGCGGACAAACTCAATCTCCAGATCCCCCCCCCCCCGGAGCTGTGCGTTTGTTTCCTTCCCAGGTTCATGTCAACGATTACTCATTGTGTGGAGGATTGATACACAAACCAAATATGACCTTTTTTCTTCCAAAGAGGATTACTGCTCCAGTTTGGGGTATTTTTTGTTTTTTTGTTTTGGTTTTTTTTTTTTGATGGGATACAAGTTTTTCCTTCCCTTTTTTTGGGGGGGATCAGACATTATGGATCGCGCTCCTGGGTCTGTTTTGGGTTTTTTTTTCCCTCCCTTTCACTTCTCGCCATCTCTATTCATAGCCGCCCGTCTGCTCGGTAATCTGTCGGGAGAGGACGCAGCCGTTGGTGAGAGCTCCGAACCCAAGACTGTTGTGGCAGTCTGTCTCTACAAAAACTGGGGCCAAAAAACAACGACAACAAAAAAAAAACAAAACCCTCTCTGCAATATTTATGAGACTGCCTTAATCACAGATCGCTTCAGTCCCCCTCCCCCTCCTCTTTTCCCTCTCTTCTTCTCTGGTTTGGAAGGTGGATGGTGGTTGGAGAGGGGGGGGGGGCAGAGTGGGACGATATTCACGATGCTCTAAAGTGTTGCAGTTAGGCACCGGTGGTGAAGGAGAGTCACTCACGGGTCCGTTGTTTTGCGAGGACGATGTGCCGAACACCTGGCGGGCGTCAGGCCGTCGGCTCTGATTGGCTGCCGCACTGGAAGAGCAAAAAGAGAGAGAGGGAAGGTTACTCTGTGTGTGTGTGTGCGTGCGTGCGCGTGTGCGTGTGACACATATGATATTTAACCCACACTGTAAATGTACTGTAGTTACACCTAACAGACAGTTAACCCCCCCCCTCCTCCTCCTTTTTTGTGAACCCCTGCTGAGCTTGGACACCAAGCAGTCCGTCCACCTGACCCATCCTTACCGTTCAGATTCGTCAATTTTTATATTTGAAGGGACAGGGCGTAAAACTCCCCCCCTCCCCCCTCCCCCCCCATATCGAGGCCTGCGCTGCCTGCAGGGTCGCCCCATCGTCTCGCTGACTTGTACTCGTTTTTTTTGTTGACGAGCGCTCTGGGGAAAAAAAAGGGAAGAAAACGAAACGGTGGCTGATGAGAGAAGACTAACAAATTACTAATCGACTCCTATAAAACTACACAAACATTATTGGAAAAATAACACGAATTAACTAAACGCCTCAGTTTACTTACAACCTGTGATGTGTCATATATACGTATAATGTCGTAACGAAGTCGAATAAAACGTTAAAGCTGCAAAATATGATATTTTTGCTCAAAAAAACATATGAAAACACTGAGAATCTGTAACGAGCAAGAGAATCAAAATGTTAACACGTGTGTCACGTGACGTCGCAGAGACTCACCAGAACAATCGACCCATCCAGTCACGATGGTCCGTAATACCACTTTGTACCACCAGGTGGTGTGCTGAGCCAATCTGCTGTGAAGCTGAGGGCGAGAAAGTGACTTGGCTGAAGAGCTATTTCAATACACAACAGTGGCAACAATATTCACGACTTACAAACCACCTGCCAAAAACTGAGTGGGGACTGAGATCAGACACTGACTCAGTGTTTCGGTGACTCACCGCCACCATCGGCTCTCTGGCAACACCACGTTGTGCCACAAGGTGGTGTCATAGATCTCCGTGACGTGGCAGGTTCACGCAGCAGCGAGCTGTCGTCTTAAACACGGAGCACTTCAGGTCGGCAGTATTCGTTACACACACACACACACACTGACAGACACACGCCTGTTTGGCAACTTCAGGAAAAAAGCCAAACGACCGACACTCCGGCAGGCCGAGTGAGGACGGGCGAACGCTGCAGTGACTCACCTCCGGCTGTCTTGTGAGCGCACTCTGCGGATCCGGGGCCCCGCATCGCTGCAGGGAGACGGAACTATAAATACAGTAATGGCCGAGGATTAATACGTCTACTTACTCAAAAGCGGAGCGCAAACTGCCGGAACAGCCAGATTAAAGGGCCTGGCTAAGTAGTGCCGTGACTCATCTCCGGATGGCTCGTAATTGGGGGCAGAGGTGGCCCGCTGGCTTATAAAGAGGCGGCGACGGATCGAACCCTGGCGGGTTGATGCCTCAATCCCCCCCCCATCACCCAGTGGGCCCTTGAGCAATGGCCAAGCTCATGGGTGTCAAACCTGCAGCCAAACCCGACCCACAGGATAAGCTTTCAAAAAAAAAATTCAAATTTATGTTCCCATTTTGTTGAAAGAATCAGTTCGACAAGGTGGATTTTGCATCCTCTTTAAATTTCAGGCTTTTGGTTTTATGCAGTGATGTAAATGTAATTTTGGTAGCATTTTCTTTTCTTTATTGGCTCAAAAACAAAGGTTCCAAAGGGTTCCGTTTGCAGCGCTGCGAGTTTTCCAGACGAATCTGCGGGTGGTTCCTGATCTAAAATGTGTCTAACACACTCCTGCTGCTCTCACCTCCCGCCCCCCCCCCCGAATGGTGGCCCACCGCACCCCCAGTACAGTTACCCAAGGCCAAGCAAGTCCCGGATGGTGCACTTTCACTGACTGAGACAACGTCTTTTCAGTCCAGGTGGACGACGACCACGCTGCAGCGTAGCAGGTCCCCGAGATGGACAGGCAAAAACAGGAAGTGCAGCGACGCCCGGAGCTTCTTGTACTAGCGTGACCCACGCCGCCCCACTGACTGAGGACAGACTGGACGCTACAGTCAGGGGGGATCGACTGAAGGCTTTTATCGCGACTCACCACCACCACCACCACCACGCCCAAACCTGGGGCGGCGAGCTTCTCGAGCGGCGGGGAAACGACCGGGTGGGGCCGCAGCGAGCCGGAGCCAAACCGAGCGTGAGCTCCTCCTCACCCCCCCCCCCCACTCCCACCCTACCCCTCCACCCCCGTTTTTCTCACCATATTTTGTGTTGTCGGTATTCTCAAACACACAACCTGGTTCATAACCGAGATCTTTCGTCTGGCGCTGCCTTGGTCGGCCGTCCGTGTAACGGTGTCGTCGTGTGCTGTGGCGTTTCTCCGCTTCTTGCCAGATGATCTGTGAAGCATTCATGCCGTGAGGTTTTTTTTGGGGGGGGGGGGTTATTTTTTTTTCTTTCTCTTTCCTTTTTATATTTTGTGCGTTTCTGTTACTCTTCAACTTGAATGGGGCCATCAGCAGCACCAACTGTACAGGATAATCCGCCATCGTCTCTCGCGGCCGCCGCCGCCGCCGCAAAGAGATCTGGAATCTTCCTTCGTCCGACCCACTCGCGAGGCAGTGACCGATTCGACGCGTGCACGAGGGCGATGCATGCCAGTGTGAAAACCGAGACGCCGCCGCAGTCCACCGTCTCAGCCGAGACGACCCATCTAGCACTGCAGGTTTGTGCTGGACGCATGGGGCAGGTTCCGGACTGTCATGCTGTATGATCCATGTAAAAAAAACAAACAAACAAACAAACAAAAAAGCTGAAAAAAAAGAGACTAGCTTCCAGTCTGTCCTTGCTGTTCCAGTCGTCATGCCAGTATCAGAGTTTGGGAAGAAGACGTCAAAGTGAGGCGCGCCTTTTTTTTGCTCTCCCCCAAGTGCTGACCTGCCGTGCATATCAGTCTATGTTTGATCCATGATCACTGTAATTTAGGGGTTGGAACCAGAAGCCTCGGGGCTCCGTGTCTGTGTGTGTGTGTGTGTGTGACGTCTTAATCGGTTCGTGCGTGCGTGTGGGTGTGGGTGTGGGTGCGTGGGCGAGGGTCTGCCGGCTCCAGCGAGTGGGGAATCGAAACCTTGGCCGGCGAGGCGCGGTCGGGGACTGTATTTATTGCCGTATTTATTCCTGTGTGCTCAGCACCTCAACTCTTGCATTGCATTGTATTGAGGGCAAGAAGCTGTCAATAAAATGGGTTTGAAATGCAGTCTTTGTTTTGTATTTTCCTGAGTCTCTAAAGCCAACAAACACCCCCACCCCCCTCCCCTCCCCTCACCCAACACCACCAGCCCACAATGTCGCTGCCTCAACACAACAGTCCATCAGGTGCAAATGTTTTCCTCTCTGTGGGAAGATTTTTAAAGGTGCAATTTGTCATTTTTTTGTCATTTATCCATCATGAATAACCCTTCGATGGTCTACAGAGAGTAACACAACACTGATAATAATAGTTGCATGTTCAATCAGGTGCTAAGAAACCTAATAAACGCTAAGTTCTTTGGTTCAAATGTTTTTACTGTCCCCAGGAAGATTTTAGAGGGACAACATGCAACTTTTTCGATTTGAATTTTTCAAAAATGATGCTTAAATCAACTGAAAAGTGAAAAAAAACCCACTGATGATGAAATAGCTGCGAGTCAATAAAGTAGCTGCGTCTTGAGAAGCAGGTTTTCAGGTGTCCTGGAGCCTGATCGGAGACGACCGGACATGGAGTTAAACGAGTTACAAGTCACTCAAATTGCCACAGCTGCTGGCTCACATATTGGGTGTTTTTGTGCTCCGTGAGGTGGAGGACTTGGAGCCTCCTGGCTGGACACCACAGCAGCAGAGAGACGACTTGAAATTCAGACGGAGGTTTTTCAACAACCTTTATTCACAAAATGCTTCACAACAGAAATAAGACACACGGTGATCCCTGACGTCCCGGACGGCGAGCCAAGAGCTCAGGCCCAATCCCGGGCCCAGGTGGCTGCGGCGCACGGCGCCTCCCCCTTTGAGGGACACATCGCCACGTTGCAGATCTCCTTGTATCCCTCCGCCTGTGCCAGGCCACTTCCTGCGTGGGCGGGAGGAGAGGAAAGCGAAAGAACAAAGTTAGTTCCTCGTTTTTTTTTTTCCGCCGTGCGTCGGCGTGTTGAGCGTCCGCACCATTCAGGAGGTCGCTGAGGAGGCAGTAGTCGTTCGGACCGGTGCCGTCGCGGGACTTCGCAGTGGACAGGATCTGTGGATCAGCAACAAACAAACCATAATAAGCAATAAACTTTACACAATTCATATATTGACCAGGAACAACAACAAAAAAACAAACAGCTAGAGCCTTTGATTGACCTGTCAATCAAAACCTACCCGGCAAAAGGAAGCTGCTGCAGGAGGGTTGAACTTGAAGTTGAGCTCAGTGGTTTTTTGAGTGTCCGGGGACGTGTGCTTGACCTCGAGGTACCCGGGCGATTCCTTTATGATCTGAGGAAACACCGTCATGCTGTCAGGACTTAAAGTATCACTATGTAAACGCTCAAATCACTAAACAATAAGATTCAGGTCACCGTACGACTTCGTTTATATCGAAGACTGCCTGGACGCTAGAGCCAGTAGGTTCACAGGCATGCAGTCTTAAAGCTGAACGAATATTTCGACTTATCTGCAGCGTTGGACCTGTCGTCTTGTCTAAAAAATCGCTTTCAGAGGAGAAGAATCTACCCGCCGACCGGCGACTTGTGACTCCGCCTCCACAGTCGGCGCCACGTCTTTTACAGAACAAGCATCGGCGACGGCTCGGGGCGCGGGCAGCGGGCTCACCTCGTACTTGCAGCGCTCGCGGCCGACCCGGCACTCCTTCGTGCTCCAGGCTCTGACTTGGTTTGCCAGGGTGCGAGCGGGCTCTGAGCAGGGCAGCTTGAACAGCCTTTTCAAACAAAGAAGTGGGGGTGGGGGTGGGGGGGCATTAGTGAGCAATAACACAGAAGTTCCCCAAAAAAGCAATCATCAGGTTTCACGAGAGGAGCCCTTTACCAGACTGATCTGCAGAGGGAGGAGTCGGCGTGCGAGGGGGCCGCCGTCCACAGCAGCAGCAGCAGCAGCGGTGCTGAGGCGAGCAGCGGTCGGAGGCCCATCGCTGCTGTCACTGGAGGTGGTGTCGTGTGTCGTCCTGCTGAGCGAATCAAAACCTTCTGACACTCCAGCTCTTCGCTTTGGGTCTTTATAAGTGTTTCTGGAGACCCCCCCAACCCCCTTACGACAGGTTCATCACATGGCGCTTTCAAACCACCATGAAGAATCGGCCAAACAAAGGACCTCTCCTTTGCGGGTCGACTTCTGACCCCCCCCCCTTCTTTCAATCACAAAATGAGGGACATGGTGTGAATCAAACATCTTTGCTTGCTGCTGCATGTTTAGTATCGGGCTAATACAGACACCATCAGACACTTCACACATTATTTGCTGCCCGGGCTGCAATTCTTAAAAGATCCTTATGATACACTGCAAAAAACGAATTTCAAGAAAGTAAAAAAAAAAGCCTGTATCAAGGAAATAAGTCTTATTTTTTGTCCAAAAAGAAAATTAATCGTGACAAGCTTGTTTTGTATGAGAAAAATAATCTGATTTTGAGAAAGCATGGCTCTCTTTTTCTTGATAAGATGTTCCAGCTACTTTTGAGCTGGAATAAACGAAAAACAGGGTCTAGAAACGTTTCACAATAAAATCCAATGCAACAACAAAATTATTTGCCTCATTTTAAGAGCAAGACCATTGGTACAACTTCACAATTTAAGAATGCAAAGGAACAAGAAATGGTCATGATGGCATGGTGGTTTGCACTCCTGCCTCACAGCAAGAGGACTGGGTTCGTGCCCAGTTGGGGGGGCCTTTCTGTGTGGAGTTTGCATGTTCTCCCTGTGCATGCATTGATTTTCTCTGGGTACTTTGGCTTCCCCCCACAGTCCAAAAACATGCATAAGGTCAATTGGAGATTCTACGAACTTGAGCTTAGATTTTCTGACTAGTTTTAAGACCCATTTTAATCTGTCAGAGGTGAGAACTTTGTGCTTATTTTAAGAATTCTTGTCAAGTGAAAAAAAAGCTTACCCCAGTGGCAGATTTTTTTGCTAAACACAAGATAAATTGACTGGATCTAGGAATATTTTGCTTATTTCGCGCAGGCCAGTTTTTGCACTGTATTTTAGATACAGTGGGGGGGCTCGCACTCGGTTTGGCTCACGGTGGCGTGGGGTCGACCCATGTCTGCGATCCAGGTGTCCGTCTGGGCTCTTTTTCTATTTTTGTGTCTGTTTAATACTCCTTCTCGAGTTCTGATGCTTCTTTCCAGCTTCCCTCAAGTCAACACAACATATTTTCATGCTGTCACAGGATGAGACCAAAGCACAATCTTTCACTGACGAGCGGTAGGATGAAGTCCCCCCCCCTCCCACTCCACCTCAGGAGCTTTCACACAGTATCGCATTTGGGGGGAGGGGGGGTGGGCGTCACGTGACACATTCCAGCTTTTTGTGTCCTCGTGCTCGACTGTGTCCTGTTGTCCTCCTTTGTCCTTCCTTGACCACGACCGATCCTAATGGTCCAGCAAGAATCCATCTCCCCTCTGATTGCCACAGTGGGATGCGCCGTAGTAATCGTAGGCACTCCCGCATCACAGCACTATTATCAGCCAAT
>JASSRZ010000042.1:15572513-15574717 GCA_032164315.1 Malacoctenus gilli
ACCACTGCAAACATGGAAACAAACCTGGAGAGCACAAGATCATCAGGTTGTCAGACAATAACCACAAGACGCAGCGGTCACCCAAATCAATTTCAAGCCCCATTACTCAGCATCCTGGCCAGCCCACAGTATAAAGTGTCCCGCCGTCCCCTCAGCAGACAACACTCAGACCTCCCTGAGCCAACCAGCAGCCCTCCGACGCTTCACCCCTCGACAGGAAGAAGAATCCCAGCCCTGCTTCGCCATGACCTCTCTGCTGCTGGCCTCCGCCGTCCTGGCAGGACTCCTGGGCTCCGTGACCGCCGGGCCCGTCTCCGCTCCCGTCCCCGGGCCCTTCCACGCCTTCTGCAGGACGCTCTGGTGGGTGCAGCTCCGCTTTTTCACTCATTCAACTGGAAAAAGAAGTTTAAAATGAGATAGATGCACCGATTGAATGCTAAATATGTCTTTTGTTTTTAGTCTTTCTTTCAATTTGCGTCCGTTGAATCGCCGTCTCTGTCATTCTCAGGCTCTTTGCTACACCTTGTGCTGAAATCAGCACCAAAGT
Organism: Malacoctenus gilli; assembly: GCA_032164315.1. Classification (NCBI taxonomy): domain Eukaryota; kingdom Metazoa; phylum Chordata; class Actinopteri; order Blenniiformes; family Labrisomidae; genus Malacoctenus; species Malacoctenus gilli. The sequence continues at coordinate 15,573,061 of JASSRZ010000042.1, forward strand.
GGTGCAACAGATTGAAGCCATGAACCCTCTGGTGGGCTGTGATGAGTGTCAGTACATGGTGAGGCCTTTTCTGATGATGTAAACTTAAACAATAAGCCTGTATATTTAACAAAAAAAATCGCATTGTGGTGTTTGGTCCAGCTTGTGTCGGCCACGAATGCGTCCATCAAAGCCAACCACACCTCCCCTGATGGCCTCCAGGCAGAGAACATCACTCTCACCCTGAGCCCCACCTTCCTGACCGGGGGCTGCCGCGTGTCGGTCAGTGTCCACTCAGCTCATATATTTGATACACACACACACACTGGGTGTGTCTATCGGTGTGTTTCCTGACCCGGCCTTCTGTCTTCCACAGGGACAGTCCACTTCTCTTGGCTTCACCAGCCTTCTCGACGACGGACTCAATTACTGCAACCTCTACAACCTGGTCTCAGGTAAGCACCAGCATTGCATACAGTATAGTTTGAATAAACCCAAAATAAAAGCACGTTAATATATGAAATTATTACTGGAACGAGCCGGTTTGCATCATAGCGTAGCCGGTAGCAACTCTTGCCTATCACTGCAGGTGTTTCTTGGCTTTGAGGTCCAGGTGAGGCTGGAAAATGTGCATGTTGTCTGCAGAATGTGAACTGGGATCAGCTTCATCGTTCCCAGAGATGGAAACAGCAGTAAAAACAAAAAGTGTTCCGAGAGTTTCACAATCCCTCCAAAACATTGTTCTGAGCAGTTGCTGTTGTAAGCGCAAGGGAACTGTTGCGGAAAATGTTCAGTTGTGGTCTTCCGATTGGAGGGCAGCTCATCCCTGCAGTTATTCACACAACCGCATGGAGTAGTAATGTAGTCATGTGGTCGTAATGTCGGTGACCAAGCTTGTAATGTCGCTCCTTGCTCCGACCGTAGAGAGTGGACTCACCTCGGGCCCGGGCTTCATGGAGATGACCAACGACTGGGCCTGCCTGGGATTCGGACTGGCAACCTGCAGAGACTAACCCGCTCCGCGGCTCCTTATATAACCGGGCGGATTCATCGTGTTCGAGGCAGAACCTTTGAGTTTGAGCTCATCTCCGACAGAAAGAATGTTTTGTTTTCTCCACGTCTGCGAAAAAAAAATCACCAATAAACGTTGCAAAGTAATTCTGGCCTGCGTTGTCTGCATTCATTGAAAGGTGGACCACCACTGCCCTCTTGTGATCTTTGGTATTAGTATTCCTGCCAGTCCTGCCACAGCCTTCAGGCTCTCGTAGCGTTTAGCACCTCAGTCGAGCGTCGACTGTCACTTGCAGGGAGGAATATATACGACTGGATCCCAGTGATTGGCACTGCTGGCTCACTGGGGAAGAGGCTCCCTGGTGGAGTTTGCACAGTTTCCCTGAGCCTATTTGGATTCCCTCCAGATCATCTGTCTTAAAATCTGCCTGTTTAGTCAGCTGGTGAATCTGAGCTGGTGGTAGTGGTTGTTTGTCTCTGTATCTACCCTGGTACACTGGTAGCAGGGTAGATACAGAGACCCCCCGCCCAACCCTGGGTTTACCTAAATAGGCCTTAGAATGTGTGCCTTCCTGTGCAAAATTAACATGCTTTCCGTGTGTGTGTGTGTGTGTGTGTGTGTGTGTGTGTGTGTGTGTGTGTGTGTGTGTGTGTGTGTGTGTGTGTG
>JASSRZ010000042.1:15597419-15614908 GCA_032164315.1 Malacoctenus gilli
ACACACACACACACACACACACACACACACACACACACACACACACACACACACACACACACACACACACTTTAAGCACTGGGTCGAAGGAAGGACAGCTTTGTCCCCCCTCCAGTCGTCAGATAGCACCATAGAAATGCCCCACATACACAAACACACACACTTTAAGCACTGTATGGAAGGCTCAATCACACCAGCCTGTTTTAATAGTGACTTAAAACATGCTTGCAATCATCAATATAACAAAATCAAGGCACAACTCATGAGGTCACTTTGCATACAAGGCATTGGGCACTGATGAAAAGTAACTTCTTCTGGAGCTGCTCAGCGTCCAGCTAAAACCCTGTCGCGGCCACTATGTCGGACAGGGTCTGCGTGGCCACGGTCCGCAGGGCGAAGGTGGGCACCGCCGGGGACAGCAGCAGGAAGAGCTGGTGCTGCGGGGTCTGCAGTCCGAAGCTTTTGCACTCCTCCGTCACCAGGAAGCACTGCTGCGGCTGGTGGCTGAATCCCGGCAGGAAGTCACCGCTCCGCCCCCGGTCCTCGCCCGCCGCGTCCTCCCCGCTGAAGTAGCGGGAGGTGCAGAAGATGTAGAAGAGCTTCAGCAGCTCCCAGCAGCGGGCGGCGGAGGGCGAGCCGGGGCGGGGGGCCGGCGCCTGCACCCGCGAGACGGAGCGGCGGGCCTCGCGGTTGACGAGCAGGAGCGCCAGCACGTCGGGCCGCAGGGTCACGGGGCCCGGCAGGCCGTGCCGGGCGAGGGCCACGCACTCCCGCAGGGTCTCGGCGAGCGGCGACCAGAAGCGAACCAGCAGGCCGGCTTCGGCGGCGCGCAGGGAGGGCGTGGGCCCGCACAGCACGCACACGTCGGCCCCCGGGAGCAGCTGGAAGCGGAGCAGCCGGTGGGCCACCGTGGGGCTGCCCTGGGGGAGGAAGACCGGGTAGTCGCAGGAGGCCGACCCCGCGGCCGAAAGTGACCGTGTCAGCGAGGACAGCAGCACCACCTCCTGCGACGCCAGCCGCCACCACTTCTCCGTGGCGGCGGCCACCCGGCCGTGGACGACCAGGCAGCCGAACTCGCTGTCCGCCGCCTGGGCGAAGCCGTCGATGGCGTCCTGCAGCGCGGAGGCGTTAGGGGGCAGCAGCGAGTCGGCGCAGTGGGTCAGGCCGCCCAGGAGGCCCTCGGGGGCCTCCTGCAGCAGCTGGTCGATGAGGAAGAAGCAGGAGCGCAGGTCCCTCTTGAGTCTCTCCACGTTCTTGACGTGGACCAGCTCGTCCTGGCCCAGCACCAGCACCATGCAGCTCCACGCATCCTCCAGGAGGCGCTGCAGCCGGACCTGCTCCTCCTCGGCGGCCCCGCGCCCCCCGCCGCTCACCGCGATCAGCACCACGCTGTCCTGGAAAACCCTCCACACCACCTTCCCTCCGCCCGCCGTCTCGCAGGAGGTCAGCGCCGCTCCCTGGCCTCCCCCGAACATGTGCACGCCGTTCAGGGAGCCGATCACGGAGAAGGGCAACTGGCGGGAGCCCCCCCGCGTGAACAGCGGGACCCCGCTGCTGGCCGTGAGGCAGATCAGCTGCGTGCAGCCGTCCTGGAGCATCATCGCGGGGGCCCCGCAGCGCTTCAAGCCCGCAAAACTAAACGAACCGACAGTCAGTGAGCGGGCTTTCATTGAAGTGAACGGAGACACCGGGGAGCGCTACCGGCCGCCGGTTGCATCAGCCGCCAGCACCGCGTAAATCATCCCGCCGCCGCCGCCCGCGATCACACGGCGAGGCGCCACATCATGCAGCAAAACACCCGCCCGAACACACACACGGAGATAAACACACACGCACCGAGCGCCCGCTGCCGCTCGCTGCCGGCCGCGACGCTGCATACATGCTATGTTAACAAAACACGTTACCGTCGTTTCCACAGTAACAATGTCCCATGATTCATTCTTCACTCCACCGACGGCGGCTTCATCCGGCTGGTCGAGCAGCAGCTGCGCCTCGGCGACTCCCGTTGTGTCCCGACGCGCCGGGACGCGGAAACCGACCTGGGTTCAGTTCCCAGACTCCGGGAGGAGGCTGCGCCTCGACATGGAACTGACATCCAGCGCAAGTCTCGCGAGACTTCCGGCGCCGCGCGGACGAATGATGAAAAACAGCGAGAACGGTGGGCGCAGGGATGGAGAAACAGCCCCCCCCCAACACAACCTTATCATCCATCCATGCACCCCCCCCCTGTTTTATTTATTGGAAACACTCTTAAAGAGACACAAGGCAGCACAGGCGGACTGTAGCATTCAGTGTGTTAAGGCTTTGCGGCACCTGACCCCACCCAGGCAAACACTGGGAACGGTTATAATGTAAAATAAATGGTTCAACAACAGGGTGTTATCTGCGCTCACACACCTCAGACACCGCATACAAACAGTTACATCCTAAATATTATAAATAAAAAAAAAATACTAACTACAGATTGAATGCAAAAAAAAAACAGAAGAAACCTGTAAATGTTTCCATTTAGTGCCAGTTTAATGAAATTATGCTAAACTAACAGATCTTTGCCTTGTTTTGTAGAAGCGCAAAGAATTAAAGGTGCAGTATATAAAAAAAGTAACTCCACTTTTGTGCAACAGATGGCAGTAGTGAGGCATAGAGCCTTTTGTTTGAGAATCTCTTCCCTGTTTATTGTGTTGTGAAGATCTGGGTCGCGTTCCAGCCTAAAATCAGAACCACCATGCCCCCCCCCCCCACGCACACACATACACATCTCAGACAGAAGGCCTAAAGCTAGTGGAGAAGTAGCCCACGCAGCTCCCTCGGGGCGTTTATTCAAGCCCCTCCAGTTTAGAGACACCCTCATTACATCATTCAGCAGAGGCGCCATGACAACACATCATGCCCACGGAGACGAGTGCATTATGCAACCGGGCTAAAAGGAGGGTTTCATGTATTTTTAGGACTTCCTTTGTGTTTCTTCCTCAAGTATGAACTTGCAGCAATATAAAATGTTAAATGTAATAAAGATATATTCCTTTTTCCCTCGTTTTTCCCGTTCACTCTCGTCATCCTCTCAGATTAAAAGAACACTGCATCCTGTCGGCTGGTTTCCAGCAACTGTGTTCGTTTTTTAACGGTGTGTGAATAACAAAGACAACAACAAACTGATCTCAGAATAATAAAGACTGTTTTTATTCCTTAAATACAAAAAAAAGTCCTGAATAGTGATGACTAAAAAAAGAACAGTTTAAAAAAAAAAGGCACGATAAATTGACCGGAAAAAAATCACACAGTGCTGTGAAAACTAAAAAAAAAAGGTCTCCTTTCTTCTAGAGTGGCTAAAAAATAGGTGTTTTCCTCTTGTGGGTGTGACTCCACAGTGTGGCACGGTGGAGCCTCCCATGGCAGTGTGATGGCTTGGCATGAGGAGCAGTGTGGAGGTCGTCTTTTCCCTGTAGCATCGGATCGAAGGCCTGCACCACACACACAGACACACACACGCGCGCGTGTGAATTTGTGCAGTATAAACAAAGGAGTATTTAAGAGTTGACTGTTATTTTGAGTTCTGCCCAACAGAATGGTTGACCTGCAGACGGAACAGAGGGATTAGAAAACCCAGGCTGGCCTGATCCAAAGCAGCAGGATCACTCAGGGTCATTGTTGTTTTCCTCATGAGACATGCGATCAGCACATCCAGCCGATCGGCTCGAGCAGCATTTTAAGGACGGCTGCCAAACGCTCACCACCATCTGTGACATGTTGCAACAAGGAGCCCACTGCAGCAGAAGCACTGTTGTTTAGCTGTCAACAGCGCTGTGGAAATATGCCGAATCAGGAAGCGGAAACAGTCCAACGGTAGGGTGACCAAAACGTCCTCTCCTCGCGTGCTGCAGGGAGGACGAGGACCGAGGACGTCATTCGAACGAGTCCTTGTATGAGACGGCTTGCAGGCTCACCATTGAACTGAGTGGTTTCACAGGAAGGAGCAGACCTTCTGCGGCCTGAAGGGGTTGGTGCTGGAGGACACGCCGGTCAGCAGGGGGTCCTGCAGGGCGTTCTGCATGCAAAACTGTTGGAGGTCTGCAGCTGCCTGAGAGACCTGGACACACACAAAAACAATACTAAGACGGGCGGTGTTACGAGGGGGCCGGCGTTGACTCTGGAGAGCCAAAGGAACGTTACTCGGGGGGGCTTTTTCCGCGCACTCCCGCTCCCCCTCGACTCTGCTTGAACGGTCAGATTAGAGACTTCAAAATGCCCTCTGAACTCTGACCTCTCCTCTCATACCTCCTTTGACCAAATGATGATGACTGATGCTTCGTACAGCCAATGAGACTTCAAACAAGCACGTCCACCTTCCTCAGCGTGGACTGACTTGCAAGTGCAGCACATGCTGGCATTTCTGTCCCCGGTCAAGCTACCGCGGGCCTGTCCACGTTGGCATGGACGTCTCCACTCCCAAAGGGGATTAATGGCTGGAAAATGTCGGAGGACGAGTCTGACCTTTAACCTCTGGCAGCTCAGCAAATGACACCATCCTCTGGGCCTGCTTGTATTTGGCCCTCCAGGTAAAAATGTGCAGGAAAGACCAGACGTTTGGGTTTACACTACAAATCCCAGCATATAAGAGAAGCATCAGAGCGGCTACAAGTGTTGAGATCAATTATTCATATACACAATCCTGTATTTGTAACCGGTAAAATCGGTAGTTTATAATGTTTTAATCACAGTTCAAGCAGCAGAAGTCCTTCGAGTTATACAGACGCGCTATAATACAACGGTGACGTGCACGCGCAGAAGAAGCCTGAGTGGGCGTGCGACCGTACATCCACGGAGTGGACCGCAGCTGTTGAACCTGCTGTGATATCCCACCGGGATGCCCATCGCTTCATTTCAAGCTACTACGCACGCACCGTTTGCTCTTTATCATGTTCCGAATAGTTTAGATGAAAGCAGCGAGTCCCCACATCGCTTTGTTCTCGGGGTTGGTTGCGCCGAATCAAGTGTTCGCTGAGGAAACTTTGGCCATTGCTGGTTATCAGTGAGCTAATGTTGCCAGGTTCAGGTTAGGACGTTTTACCACCCAAAGGAGGGTTCACGCAGCCCCGGAACTGTTCACCTGCTCCACGAAAGGCTCCGAATGTCGACACCGTCTCCTGTAACCGTTAAATCTGCGTCCGCCCCTCAGTGACCAAACAACGGCCCGCTCCCCGCCTGTTGCCTACCGGCTCCCCCCTCTGTTAGCCTCCAGCTCCGGCTAACGCGGTTAGCTGAGCAGGAAGAACGGAAGCTGGTCTCTCGGTTTTTTTGGCGGAGGAAGAACCAAAAAAACAAAAGCCAGCGACAAAGAGGCGACTCACTTTGACTCTGTTTATGCTCGCCTCGAAGCGCAGCTGCTGGACCACTTTCTTCATGGCCACCAGGTTGGAGGAGCCCGACATAGTTGGAGCAGTTTTGGCGTGAGGAGCGCTGGAGCTTGGGCGGTCAGGGAGGCTCGCGGCTGCTGGGCGCTGCTTCGGTGCTGTTGAGACAAAAGCACAGATGATGACATCCGGATTCCGGTTGCTCTCAACGGCGGCTTGCAGTTCCGCAGCAGCGACACCAGGGGGCGCCGGATGAAAACTCGGACTGAGAAGCAGCAGGAGGATGTGAAAAAGGGCTGAAAAACTCATTGTGGTCCAGGGGCCACATTTAGTATCATAGACATTAACACGTATTAATGTCTGTGTTTAGTATCATGTGGGCCAGAGCAGCTCGGTTATCGTCATCTTTAGCGTACATTTTCACAGTGTTTCCTTTTGGCGAACTGCAGAAACTGCAACTAGCTTTCCAAAACAACTATATCTAGTACAGACATGTACTTTTTTTTTAGTACTTTCTAAAGTACACACATATATTACTTTAGTAAAATAATAGATATTAGTGCTATATGTTGTACCTTTAAATAAATGTGAAAGAATACAGATGTTGACAATTTTTCAAAGTAAAACAAAAAATGTTTTTTTATTTAAAAGTAGGAGATAAAAGTAAAAAGTATTCAGAAGTAGAGGAGTTAAGTACAGTTATCCTTAAACCTAGTTAAGTACAGTTACAAAGTACTTGTGCTTTTACTTTGTTATACTGCCCAACTCTGGATCACCGCGACCACAAGCAAACGTTGAACAGCACGATTACCACGGTGGCGTGAGACTCTGATTGGAGCTCAGGTGTCGGTGATGACTCTGATTGGCGGTCGTCAGCCTTCTTAGAGCAGCTGCTAGTGGCGGCGGCGGCTTGAAGCTGCTGAGGACAAACTGCTGTCACTCAACTTCTGATGCAAACATGGTGTTGGGACTTTGTTCAAGGTCAGTGGTGATCTGATGGTTGGTGGTTCCCGTCAGGGTGAGGAATTACATCCTGGGATTACTGATCATCTGGGGGGGAGGTTGGTAATCCCACAGAGCTGGTGGTCCCAGGGTTAGTGGCCTTCTCGGGTCGGGGGCCCAACTGGTAGGGATTTTCCTGCATACACACGGGCGTGGGGTCTTTGGAAAGCACCGCTTGCAATTTCCATGTGTACAGTTAAAATTGTATCTAAGCCCTGCCTCATGGTTCACCTGCAATGTGTTTACATTGGCTGAGGTTTCGGTGCATTCTGCATGTCTTCTTCTGCCTTCGGTTGCATGTTGCTGCGCTACTCGCAGGCCTTGCGTGTGTACTACAGCAGTAGACCCCCTCCGGGCAGACTGCTGTGTCTCCTGATGGCTGAGGCCTCAGTCGGTCCGCGTGGCTCTTTTTTCAGGTTCTCTTGGATCTTCCTGCTGCTGTTTGGCTCCACCTCCTGTTTTCCGACACCAAACTCCGGTGAGTCGCGTCCAACAAGTCATCCTCCAAATGCGTTGGCGCACTTTGAATACATTTCAGTGGGGTACTTGGATTTCATGAAGTTAGACTGAAGGTTAGGGTTTAGTTTCGCTTCTCCAATTTAAAGCGGCGTACGAACTGACCCCAGGTCACTTCAGAGAGTTGTGGTTCTGCCCACCAGGCTGGAACCTTCACCTGTGACTGAGGACCCCCCTCCTTTGTTCCAGAATTCAGGTACCCTTACTCGGGTCTGTGGAGCCCACCTGGAGGACCTTCCCCAGGGCTGGAGTCGGAGGATCCGGGCTCTGCGCTGGTAACGCTGCGGCACGAACCTGCACCACTGCAGCCCACCCCCGTCTCGCCGCGGGCACCGAGGGACCCCGTGGGCCCCTCGCCGGGCTACGACACTGGCCGGTTTTCCATGGGCTACAACCCCGGCGCCGACCCGCTGCGCTCGCTCAGGACCCGCTACGGCCTTCCCGTGTCCAAGATGACCCCCAGCGTCTCCGTGCAGCGCCAGCCGGTCCCCGGCGCAGCTGGCGCTTCGCTCTCTCCATCCCCTGAGGTGGCGTTCCTTTCCGGCGACGTGGGTCCCGCGGCCTCCGGCTTCAACTTGGCCGCCTCCGGATTCCTGCCATGGAGCGAAGCAGCAGAGGGCGCCACGCCCAGCTTCCTCATCGCCAGCATGAAGCCGCCGCGGCGAAACTTCCCGGACCTGAACGCCTGGGAGGCCGGGGACGGCCCGGTGGGAATGGTGGAGCTGCCTCCGCCGCTGCCCTCGTCCTACCTCATCCAGTCGAGAAACGGCTACCAGCGGGCGCGGGAGGTCCTCTCCCACTCCAAGTACTCCGAGGACATCTTCGACAACATTCAACTCCCCTTCGACACGAGGACCCAGGTCCAGTCTGCAGAGGTCACAGGGGAGGAGATCTAGAGGTACGATCGGTTCGAAGTGCGACTCCTGCTGGCCGGCTGGGAACTCGCTGACCGTTTCTGTTTTCCAGGGTGAACTCGGGGGAAACTGCCCGCTGCCCATGCAATAAAAATCTGAAACTTTCCCGAATGATCCGTCTGTATCGAGACGTACAGTTGTCCTTTCTTCTTTTTACTTAAAGTGGCCCTATTTTACACATTTGGATGTCTTTTGTCTTCGTATGCAAGTCAATGACAGAAATTGATCAAGCTCTTTTTTCTCAAACACTGTATTTCATTATAACTTGATTGTCTCCTTCAGCCCAAATAGACCCCCCCCCCTTTAGGAAAGAGCAGAATGAGGCTCTTCCGCATTAAGCCCCACCCCTACAAGATGCAGGATGCCTCTGATCGGTTAACTGCTGGTAGAGGTTGTCGGAAGCGTGCCCATACGCCCAGCATAGAGAAGTTGTCCAATCACTGAGCCCCCCCCCCACCTTGTGATGTCACTGAAAAACTGATGTGAAAAAAAACTCCCCGAAACAGACCGTTTCTACCACCATTGAAACTGAAGAGGTACGCTCGAAATCTCAAACAAGAGTTGATGTAAAAAGAGGGGGCACTGCTCACTTGTCTGAATGAGCTTTCAACACTATTACACTGTGAATAGCTGGAAAAAGTCTATAAAGCATAATAGGGCTCCTTTAAAGGATTGAGATGTCGCATGACTGAAAGCAGGTCCTTCTGTCTGTTCTGACTCGATTCCTGGTCACAAAATTCTCCTTCTGGGATGAATCTGTATAAACTAATCATTCCACACTCTGAACAGAGAGCGAGAGGGGGGGGGGGGTCAATTCACTCGGTTTATAAATGATTGTGGATTAATGTTTTGAGAACAAGAAATCTTTAACGAGGACTGTTTACCTCGGTGGACATGGTGTCTGTCATTCGTCACCCTGCTGCCATCATTCTGCCTCTAACACTCTTAACCAGTGAGGGAGTGGGGAAAGGGAGGGCCAGTGAGGTCTATTGTGCTTCCAAAGCCAGATGGGAAAATCTGTTTTTTTCTTTTCCCCCATGAGGTGGTGTCATTTCTGGGTGGGGAAAAATGCACCTGTCTTCACGACTGGAGGGGACCCATCAACCCCCCCACCTATGGTTCCTAAACATTTAACTCCGACTCAGACATGCACTGACGCTCTGGACGATTAAAACATGGTCCCGTGTCAGTAGGCTGGCCTGGGAACAGCTTGTGGTCCTCTAAAACTGAAGCTCTGAGGGACTCATTCGCTGGGTGTCACTACTCTACAACACTACAGTGACCCCCAGTGGACAAAGCTGGAATGAAGAAAATCAGCCAGGCGTGTGTGTCAGTGTGTCCTTGTGGTTCCAAGCCTGCTTTTATAGTGGCTCTACACCCCCTGAACCCCTCTCCTGGATGGATGCTTTGAGTATTCGTAGCAAACAATATAACAGACTTTAGTTAAAAACATCTTTATTGTTCTGGTTTGGCCAGAGAGCAGAAAAGTTTCATATGAATTTATACTTTGATTAAAACTTAATTTACACTTACATCCTTTGTAAACAGTAAAGGTGCTTTGAAGGTGCTTAGCAGGCATGTGGGGGAATTCTGTCTACAATGTGTTGACATGATTGCCTATCAGCAATGCCGCTAACTTGGGTTGCTCTCAGTGTGAAGCTGGAAAAACAAAGTGCTCTGATCGAGATCAGCTTCTCAGCGTGTCCGACGACGTCGCCCCGCCACAAGGGGGGGCACGAATTGGCACCGGTGTGTGGAAGACTGCTCCAAAGCGGGGACCGAGGGGCTCCTCAGAGGCTGTTCTCGTCCTCGCCCAGAGAGAAAATGCTGAGCTCGCTGCGTCCCACTTTGCTCCTCGATTCCACCCAAGCATCCCCGTCGTCGATGCTCCCGGAGTCGTGGCGCTTCCCCCAGTTTGACTGTCTGGAGGACGTGAAACTGGGAAGAGACGAAGATTCATCATCGGATTCCAGCGACGAACGGTGCGCGCAGGACGCCGGAGAGCCGGCGGGAGCGGGGTTACCTGCTGTCGGGTATGAGGCGGAGGGTCCGGTAAAGTTCACCGGTCGAAGGCACGGCGAAACTCTGAGAGGCTCTGGGAGTGGAGAAGGTCGTGTAGTTGGAGGGCTTCGCTCGGGGGGCTTTCGCTGAAGACAGCCTGACCTCCGGCTCGCTTCCTGGAACAGAGAGACGCGGAGGCCTCCAAGTCAGGAAGCGTTCAGTGTCACTAAACTGGTCGGAAACATCTGCATTCGGTCACACGACACCTTTCAAACTCAAACTTGTTCTTAGGTTAAAGTAAACCAGCATAGGTCATCCCCGTGAGCAGCGCGGACACCTACGGATGGATAAGGCACTCTGGCCGTCGGACGACGAGCACCTCCGGCGGTCCGCGAAGGGGGTCATGTTCAGGAACTGGTTCTTGAGCCAGGACGCGCGGTCCTCCTCGAAGGCCTTTTTCTGGAGGGAACACAGCGAGATTCAGACCGCTCCTGAGTCGGATGGAGACGCCGCCGCGGCGCGCCGCGAGTACCTCTCGGCCCAGGCGGATGGCGGCCTCGGTGAAGTTCTTCCTCTCCCTCTCGAAGTTCCTCTTCTGCTCCTCGAAGAGCCTCCATTCCTCCTTCAGCCGCTCCTTCTCCTCCAGAGTGTAGCAGTCGTTGAGGAGCGCGGCCGTCTCGTCGTCGAACGACGTGTTGAGCTGTTGCTGCGAAACCACAAACGGCGAAAATAAACAAATACTGACGTATTCAATTCCAAGGGTGCGTTCCTGTTCCTTCTTTAATCCTCAACCTTAACCCCTCGTTCCTCAAAACGCGCACTCCCACGAAGTGCAATGGTTGTCGCAATTCTTAGGAGTTTAAGGAACGAAACGGCCGTTCTGTTACTTAAAACCGAGGAGTGTCAGGCACCTACCTTCAAAGTAAGGGTTACCCAGAATGCATTGCGTTATTTACAGTTAAAACGAAAATGCGAGCTACAAATGTATTTTCTTTAAAAGAGATATAAATATTACGAAAAACATTGTACTCTCTTAGTTTAGGCCCATGTCATGGATTAGTTACCTCATTGTTGCTTAAGTTTTATTTTTATTTTACAATATTTTGTCAATAGCAGCGGTACTGTTGCTATTGTTGCTGCGGCTTATTCTCTTCTGACTTGATAGACTCAACCTCGCTTTGACGTAATGCTGCCCCCTATCGACTGAGGAAGTATCTGCATTTAAGTAGTGTCCCGTTTCTAGCCAGTAACACTTGGTTTTGAGGGTAAAGATTGAGGGTTAAGGTCGAGGGTTAACGAAGAGAATTGGAATCTGGCCCAAATCCTAGACTCTGTGTTACTTGTCGTGAGCAGCACTGACCTGTAAGAGGAGCTGCTGTGCGCCGATGAACTCTCGGCACTGCTGCACCTCTCGTCTCATCCTCTCCATCTCGTCGTCGTGGGTTTCTTTGGGAACCACTTCTCTGCTGGAATCCAGCTGATTCTGCACTTGGAAAGCTGCGAGAACACAAAGCAAGCTGCTGATGAACTGGAGCGCCGTTGAGGTCTCAACACGTTCCCTATAGTTCCAGCTTCCCAGCGTCCGTCTCGGAAAGGAGCGTTGCGCCCGTCGGCGAGCAGGTACCGTCTAATTTCTCCACGTGGTTCCGGAGTTTCCGCCACTGCAGGCGGATGCTGTTGGTGAGCTGCTCCCGCACGTGCTCGCAGGACTGGTCCAGAGTCTCCCTGCTGGCGTCCCCTGTCCTCTCCTCCCCGTCTGAATCTCCCTGCGGGGACACAGGGGACATTCTTTTAACTTTTGGATTGTTGAAACAACCTCACACATGAAAAGTTAAACAGAGAAGGGGAAAAAAAAAAAGTGTCCCAAAATCCAACAAAATTCACAAGCCGATACCTGGTCGTGGCTGTCGTCAGCGGCGCCCCCTCTGGCGGAGCGCTGCTGCGGACTCAGCATGTGGATCATCTCCCGCTTCATCTGCTGCAGCACCTTCTTCAGCTCGGCGTTCTCCAGCGTCAGCGCCCTCTGGCTGGCCTCGTAGTCGCTCAGCAGCGACTTGTACATCTCGCCCTCGTGGCTGCGGGCAAAACGGGTCGGAGTCATTGCCGGCTCCGCCCATTTAGGGCCAAAGTGAGCGGGAGAGTGGGCTCGACTTTACTTTGCCGTTGCCTTCGCGGTCCTCCAGTGGCTCCGCTTGCCGTCCGAGCGTCCCAGGCAGTTCAGCACGTCGATAGCTGTTCGGGACAAACGGGCCACATGTAATACTCAGCCATACTCGACGCCCCGTTCTCTTCTGAGGACACGCCCACTCGCCTAGTTTCTTGTCCCGTCGGTCCACCAGGAGCTGGCTGAGGCGCTCCCGCAGCTTGGCGGCTTCCCGCTCTTTCCTCTTGGCGTCGTGACTGTACTGGGAGGCGCGGCTGGCGATGATGCTCTGGAGCCTCTGGACCTGAGACGAAGCAGGGTCACGGCGGGGGTCACGCTCGGTCAAAAAACAAAAGGCGCGAGAGCGGGCGGCGGCGCGCTGACCTCGTCCTTTTCCGTCTTCAAGCAGCTCTGCAGGGTCTTGATCTTGAGCTGCAGCTGCCTTTCCGTCTCGTGCAGCCCCGACTTCTCCCTGATTGACAATTCCAGCTGATCCTGAGAGCAGAAAAAACCCCAAATCTCCTTAGGTTGAAAAACCGACACCAGGGGCGGGGGGTGGGGGGTGACCCGCGGGTGCTCGTGCCTTCAGTCTGGAGTTGCTCGTCTGCATGTGCTCCAGCGCGCTGCACTTCCTCAACTGGTCGCTCTCCAGCTCCTCCAGGGCGGCCATGCCGCGGCGGTGGACGTGCAGCAGCTCGTAGACGGCGTTCAGAGCCGGCGGCGGGTCCAGGCCGACTCCGCCCCGCGCGCTGGCCTCCATGGAGGTGCAGGGGAGGCCCAGCGAGGCCAGCTCCTGGGGAGGGGGAGGGGGGCGCCGTCGAGCACACGCGTCGTCGAAACGACAGACAAAAGACGTCGTCAGTAAACCTGCACGGTTCAAACTTTGCAAAGGAAACGATGAGGACGAAAATATGTCATCCTCCTGTGTTAAAGCGACACGTTCGCGAGGTCGAGCGCGTCTCCGTGCGCCGTTCCTTCGGCAGTGAGTCAGGTATTGAGTGGGTGGTTCTGAACTCAGTGAGGGGAAGCTGGTTGAGTGGCTCTACGCTGCCACCTAGTGCACAAACGTTGCTCCGCTTAGACATCGAGCCTGTTTACATGCGCCAGAAAAATATCCGCAGCTCTCTGGTAATAACCAGTTGGAAAAAACAGCTAGAGTTCTCCTCAATACGACAAATAATAATAATATTATTTTGTACATGTATTCATGTAGGACACTGAACAACACTGGAAGCACTGCAAACGTACATAGATTGGAGCCTCAGAGTGGGAGCATCTAACAAGGCCTGCAGTTGTCACACTTTACTTTTCCCCAAACAAATCAGATAAAAAGACGCTCTCCAACCTGATTGATGTACGAGATGCACTGAGGGACGTTGTCCTCCGTGCAGAAGCCACTGACGACGGCGTAGCAGTTCCTGGACGGAGGCAGCGAGCTCGCCGACACCAGGTTGTTCTGTCTGGACGGGGACATCGCTGCGTTGGATATGCTGGAGATCTCGTGGCTTTCTGGAAGCGCAGAGAGAGAGAGTTCCGTCATGTTTCCCCCGGCGCCCGCGGTTTCCCCCCGGCTAAGAGGCTTGAACTGGGCTGCGGCTCGAAATGAGAACAAAGATGTGGGTCACCTCCGGCGGCTCCCAAAGACGGCGCAGCGCGCTGAACGGCGACGGAAACAGAGACAGTGACAAACTCACCCATCGAGGTCTCGGCTGTCCACCGCTCTCCCATGTCACCGGGACATCGGAACGCGGGACTTGGTGGGAGGGGAGGGGGTCCCGAGCTGCCACTGGGGAGATGCGGGCTGGTGGTCACAGATCAGAGGAGCGCGCTGGACACTGCAACCGAGCATCAGGCCATGAGACACAGAGCGATGGGTAGATTACAGGGCTTTACCCACACGGGATTAACGGTCAGACCAGTGCCAGTGGGGGGGGGGGGCTCTACTATTGGTCGGCAGGAAGCAGAACTGCTGGGGGAGAAAGATGATCTCAGCACCCAGCCGGCGGATTTGCACGGATCAACGCGAGCGGCGAGCTCCGAGAGCAGCGGATCCGTCGAGTGTTTTTGCGCCCTTCGGGCCAGAGCGATCGGCACGTTCCCAGGCTGAGGTGGAAACCGGCCTAACCGGACGCCGGAGAGGGGCGGGACCGCTCCCAACCGGCTGCGCCGTCGCAGCTTGCCGTTTCCACAGGGACGCTGAGGACCAGCTTGAAAAAACAGCCGAGCTGCGCTTACAAACCCGGAGGAGGAAAAACAGTCTGGAGCGTGAACTTTCCGGGGTTCCACACGCAGCTGAGCGAACGAGCCGTCTTTATCTGAACGCGCGCAGCTTTTTATCTGAAGTCCCACAGACTGAGGCGGAGCCGCAGTCAAACCTAGCCTCCCTTTCTGCGGTCTAGTGGAAATTTAAAGCCTCTTTGGGTGCTCTCAACTCGTTTCACGCTGCGAGTGCAACAGAAACTCCAAATGAGTCTCAGAAGCTCCCCAAACAGTCACCTCAGTGACACCTTGAACAAAATGTTTTGGGGGGGCTCCAGTGCTGAGATGCTGAAGCTCTCACAACCTTGTCTCATGTGGAGACAGACAGATGATGGAGCAGCAGCAGCCTCTGGTCAGGACGGCCCCTTTGGCGGCCGCTTCCGGCCCGCGAGCCGCATGTTTGTACCCCCTGCTGTGGAAAAAAAGGGTCCCCTGGAGGCTCTCTCCAGTCACGACGAACTTTAGCACCGTTTACTGGTGTGACTGGATACATGGACCACGTCGTGTTTTGAACCTTACGGACCGGCTGCGCCCGTTAACGTTCAGCCCGTTAAACGAGCGGAGACTTCAGCGGAAAGTAGTCCGGTAGCCGCGGTTCGAGCCGACGCACCTCCTCCAAACGCCTGAAACACACGTATTAAGCTGCCTCTCTGTAGCTGCTGCGTGCTGCTCATGAGCTAAACTGGCGTAGAAGAAGAGCGAAGTTAACGAACACACCGACAGCACTCACTCACGCGGCTCAACTGGGTCAACCGAGTCCGAAGCTTCCACCTCCGCGTCCGGTCGGTTTGGTAGCCGGACGGCGGCAGCGGCAGGTCGCCTCGGTCGGCGGTGTCAGAGACAGAACTCACCTGGTCGGCGTGAGCAGCGCGGAGGGGGCGCGAGGGACGGGGCTCCGCCGCCGCAAGCTGCTCGGTGTTTTGAAGTGGAGCTCAGCCTGCGTGCACGACGGCGCGCGTTCATTGGACGCGCCGTCGTCAGGGCCCAGTACGTGGGCCGCACATTGGACGTGACCGTGCGTGGCTTCGAGGATTATGCAAACGAGGGGGAAAGCAGTCAGGTATCGCGGTCAGGTGTCGTCATGCCAAGCACGGCGTCGCCCCCGTGCGGCGGGGACGCGGAACTGTCCGCCTGTTGCGCAGCAGGAGGGAGTCAAAGAACTGAGAGTTGAATTTTAAGTCTTTGCTGCGATTTCTTGCAGGAGGAGCTGCAAACTTTTTATTGGGGGGGAGGGGGGGGGTTGTTGTGCGTTGCGCTCTTTTCCCTGATCACCACAAAAGGAGGCCACACGGGGGCGGGGTCGGCCCTCTATTACCTGCAACGGGGGCTTACTGTGAGAAGTTTGCATGTAGGTATGTGAAGATTTCCGATTCAGCGCTGCCCTACAAAACTCGACCTTTTTCAGTGGTTCGGGTGTGTATTTCCTCGGGATTCGCCACTCATTGCATCATGGAATGTTTGTACATAGCCTCGTTATCAACTTTTTCAAATCGTATTCCGTTTACCGACACTTATATACCACGGGGGAAAAGGCTGAAGTTCAGACTCGTTCAAACACATGTTACGGTGGATAGGATTCACGAAAAAGTGAATAAGAAACTTATATTACTTGTCCACTTTATTTGCATGAGGTTTCACTGCAATGGTCGACGAGAAAGATTATTTTTATTATTCGGAAAGCGGAGTCACGCTTCTCTGATTTCAAAATGCCAGCAGTGAAGTCGCCGAAAATGGCGAAAATCTATCATAGGCATTATTCCACGTGTTTAAAAGCGATAAAATGTCAAAAATCATGAAAGGACGTATAGTTTTATGTGTCTAAATTACATATTTGGCTTATTTATTCGTCATCATTGTTATGTACTTTACTAGTTTGATTAATTAATTGATTAATTAATGGAAAATCGATCCTGTGCGAGCTAAAGTATTCATAGTTTCTTTCACAGTGGTCAAATCTAACTTCCCTGAGAAATTCATTCAATTATCTTTAAGAATAATTAAGTTACAGGCATTTCTTCAAAAGGGATCACAGTAATTGTGTGAAACTAAAGGGAAAATTTGGACATTTTTGAACACACCTAAAGTGTTTATATTTGGACGTCTCCAACGCTGTCCTCATCGACAGTAAGTGACAGACAGGAAGGGTGCAGAGAGAAATACTGTGTTTTGTTGTTGATTTGTTGTGATTCTTCTGAGGTGTTATTTCTTGGTGTTTTTTGAGGACTGAGCTTGTAATTCTGTCTGTAGATGGCATGAAGTTGAACTTTTCATCTTGACTTGTTTGTGCACAGGCCAGTGAACTTGTTCTGGCTCAGCATTGTGGGTCCTGAGGTGGGTCTGGAGGTCCCTCTGGAATACTTCACCCTGCTGCACGCTGCAGACTCCCTGAGTGGCGACAGGCCGGGCTGAAGATGCCGCTGCTGTGCATGGCTCTGTGCCGCGTGTGTCATGAATGAGAAGTGAGACATGGAGGCCAAATTCCAAAGGTGTGTTGTTCCAGGAAGTCTCAGGTTCACTGCAGGGTCTGTTTTTGCACTGAATCGTCTAGGGAAACCAGAGCTGAAGTCGCAGCAGCTGCGTGAAAGGCACTGACATCAAACTGAGCCCCCCTGGATGTTCGGTTCGTCACTCATGAATTGTTGTGTGTCAATTGACCAGTAGATGGCAGTATGACCCTAAAACACATGCAGGTGTTCCTTGGACCCTCTTGTCTGCTGAGCAGGATTCGGGTCCGAAGACGGGCTTTGAATCTGCTTTACGTTTGCACTGAAGCACAAAACTACGTAAGATCAGGAAATAAAGTAAATCATGAAATTTGGAACATAATGACTGTGTGTCTGTGTATCTCGTAAAGCTTTGTCAACAGACTGCAAATTTTTAAAAAAAATCCAAATTATATGTGATATTTCTGTCATTTTGAGCACTACTGACAAAGGGTGGAGCAAATTCTATTGATTTCATCTCGCTGAATGACTCCTTCAAAATAAAGTGTATCGGGCGGTGTCAGAAAAATCCTTCATCTGTGGCATTTTTCTCCTTTTACGTTTATATTTTTTAAAGTCGAGTTAATGTTTCTGGATAATACATTGGGTGTTTGCTTTGCCTTTCTATTGTTTCTTTGCTGTAAGTGATTATTGAAATAAAGCGTATTGAAAAAACAACAACACTGTAGGCACACATATGGACCACTGTTCCACGCTAAAGTCCCGGAAGTGGCAATAATGCACCTACGTAGTTGCTTGGGCTGTAATTTCATTTTTATATGTTCGAAAAATATGTACAAAATGAAGGCTTCAAATTAAA
>JASSRZ010000042.1:15650002-15661820 GCA_032164315.1 Malacoctenus gilli
AACACTATTACACTGTGAATAGTTGAAAAAAGTCGAAATAGCATAATAGGGCTCCTTTAAGGTTTATTTCCAAGAAACATAGTCACACCAAAGATGTGGTCCAACAAACACTCATGTTAATTCGATGTTAATGTTGTGTTGGCCTCTGACAAATGTCCACATTTAAAGGACAGACTCTGATCACAGCCATCGTATTCACATTAACGTGTTTCTCATCTTTCTTCGAATGCTTGACAGTAAATAAATGTGCAGTTAATCGTTTTGATGCACAGTAAAAATAAAGACGCTCAGCACAGACGGTAACTCGCCCGCGTGATGTCGCGTCTCGCAGTCCTGCAGTTTCCACCGGTCCTCCGGGAACAATGCCGCTGGTTCCCCGGTGAAAATGAGTCTGACTCTTCTGCTGAGAAATCCTCACCTTTTGTTGAGGGTTTGTTAAATACGTGTGATTACAGGCTCAGTATACTTCACCGGGCGCAGAACAGGCCAAGCCTCCAAGGAGAGAGTTCGCGGGCGTATGTATGCGTGTGCTCGGTTCGGTGTCAGGGTGGGACACGCTGACACGTCGGAGCAGTCCGGCATGTAGCCGAGAGTCCCACGCTCCATTCCGGGAGATATTAAAGTAGTGTAGTGTTTTGTCAGAGTTGATTGTCGTGCGAATTGTGTGCTGGAGGAAAGGAGAGAGAGTTTTCTGTGTTCAATTTACTCAGAAAACAGCTGAAATCATACTTCTTTTTATGTTGTTATCACAGTGTCCCCTTAAATGATTGGTTCCCTCAATTAGAATAAATTTAAGTTGATTTAATCAACAAAATGTTGTTTTTTTAGTTGTTTTTAATCAAAGTTGAAACCACTTTGAGTCCACACACAAACACACAGTCACACACATGAAAAGAACAAACAAAAGAATGAGACATCATTTAAATTGATTTTGATGCCAAATAGAAACACTTCTTCTAAATCGTTATTTAATTTTTGAAATCTATTGACGAGAATAGAAAAAAATTTTTTTAGCCCCTCGTCATCACAATCCCCACAGGAATAATAATAATAATAATAATAATAATAATAATAATAATAATAATAATAATAATAATAAAAATGATAATGAAAGTAATGAAAATGATGAAAATAACAATACTAATAATGAAAGTAATGAAAATGACGAAAATAATAATAATAATAATAATAATAATAATAATAATAATAATAATAATAATAATAATATTATTAATAGCAGCAGCAGCGACAACAACAACGACAACAACATTCCGGTCAGCCTCTCAGCCATCACAACGATCCTGCAGAGACCGACGAGCAAAAACGCATCGCGAACGCCGAGGAACCAAATGCATGCGCAGAGCGCCGCATCTCTGTGTTCTCCCTGCGAATCGCAAGCAGCGCTACCTCCTGTGCGTTTGTTCTCCTACACTGTGCGCGTTTCCGTGGTGGCTGCCCGTCTCTGTGGCTGCGGCACGTCTCCATTTATATTCAGCAAAGGAACCTGTACCAAAGAAGAGGGGCAGACAGAGGCGAAGCTCCGCCATGACCTGCCGCCACGAAGCTGAGACACAGTCGCATTCACACCGCCTGAGATCGTCTACCCTCAGCGAGCGACGACGCTCGCAAAGTAGACCCTCAGGCCTCATCTTCAGGTCAGTACATAATATACACAGAAAGGCCCCGGTGGGGGAGAATAATCACTATTCATTTTCACGCTCGATCAAGCTTAGTGTCAAGCGGCGCGGTTTGATGTATGACAGTAAATAGTAAGCTCTCAACTCCGTCTCCTGGCTTCTCTTTCAGACCATTTTTCACCTTCGCAGTTATTACATTTTCCAATCCGAGGCTTAATTTCCCCCGAGGGCCGTGCGTCAGCTCAGGTAACGTTATTATTCACAATGGAAGGTCGGTGCTCCGAGTCAGATCCCACCAGACCTGGCAAACGGCCCGAGAGGCGACGGCGCGCGGCCTGGCGCGGCGTGGACCTGGCCTGAGTCGGCGGAGTCACGGTGTTGAGGCCAATAGGTGAAGGTGGGCAGGTTAGGAGGTCGTGGCTCCTCATCAGACAGAGGTGGACCCACATACTGGTGGTGCTCAGAAGCAGCATCCAACAACAGCCTCATTGGGTACTTTTCTCTGTGAATGGCTGGAGCGCACGGGACCACTGCTAGAATATTGTGCTGTACACCCTTGACGTCAAAAGATCAGAGCAATTCACTCTGTCACGACGCAGACGTGACGCCCCTCGCGTCATGGAAACGTGAAACAAAGCCGCTCGCTATTAAACATGTGGACGTCTTTGGGTCCCGCAAACTGCTTTGAAGTGAAAGGTTTCAGTGCAAGAACAAGACAAGCTGAGATGGAGCTGATGACTTGACTTTCTTTGAATGAAAACTACGCACAACTTCTTCTTCTTTGGTTGTTCTTATAATACATACTGAAGGTCTCATGTTAAAACTTGCACAGTTCCTTTATAGGCTTGAAACTGCTGCTTTAAGCCTTTAAACCACAGAGCGTCTCTCTCTCTCTCTCTCTCTCTCTCTCTCTCTCTCTCTCTCTCTCTCTCTCGCTCTCTCTCTCGTCTGAAGACAGGTTCTGATGACGCAAGGAAGACATAAGACTTATTTTTGTCCACTACAAGCCCACACGTCAAGATAGAGACTATTGCCCCCCCTCCCTCCTTTTAAACTAAAAGCCTCCAGCAGCGCGATGGATGCATTCATGGGAAGGTTCATGCCACGAGTCTCCGGCGGCCTTTTTCGCGTCCGGACGCGCCGCCCACGCCATCTCCCCGCTTCTTACCGGCGGCTTTTATTTCGCTCCACCTGACTCTTATGTAAACGCAACCAGGCCAACTGGCTGGGAGACAGACGAGTGGGGTTCGAGGGCTTTGTTCTAGCGCAGGTCACCAGCGGCGGGCGCAGGGAGGACGACGTGTGGGCGGATGCGCTGTTCGGCGCCACGGAATCGTCGCTGACGACGACAGCGGCGGCGACTCCGGCGTCAACGACGAGGCTGTTCTTTTGTGTGCTTTCCCATTGACACCCATTACGTGTCGCACATGCCGACCGAGTTCGAGAAGAACGAGGTGAGATGCGCGGAGAGAGAACAATGG
This sequence comes from Malacoctenus gilli, assembly GCA_032164315.1. Classification (NCBI taxonomy): domain Eukaryota; kingdom Metazoa; phylum Chordata; class Actinopteri; order Blenniiformes; family Labrisomidae; genus Malacoctenus; species Malacoctenus gilli. The sequence goes on from JASSRZ010000042.1 coordinate 15,653,121, forward strand.
ACACGCTTCAGCATGGCTTCGAGGCCTCGATCGCGCCGCGGCCAATCGGACGCCGTTGTTTCGTGAACGGAATGAACCCAAAAGAATGTTGATGGCTCCACGTGCAGGTTATCTCTCTGGATTCGCTCCATCACTCTTTTGCCGCTCACTCTTCACTCTTCAAACCGCTGATGTTACAAAATTGCAAACCTGCGTCACCAGGTGACGCGCTGGCGGCCTGCGTCGTCGGCGTAACTCGCCGCGAGCGGGTTTTTGCAGCTTAAACGTGTGAACTCCAGTCATGAGTCACTCTCCGCTTTAGAGCAAATTGCCCTCCCAAACTTTAATGGCTGATTGTGTGTTTGTGTGTGTGTGTGTGTGTGTGTGTGTGTGTGTGTGTGTGTGTGTGTGTGTGTGTGTGAGGCTGCAAGTGTAAGCTAATGAGAGACATCGCGAGCAGTCTTCATTCCTCCAAATTAACGTTCAATTATGCAGAGTAAATTCCTCGACTCGAGGAGGAAAAAAAGAAAAACACTCACCAGCCACTGAAGTGATTTATTCAGTTTTATAACCAACGATAGAGTCAAGCATCCCTTTTTTTTTTCCAAAAACAAACGAAAATGTCAAGAACGAGTTCGGCGAAACACTCAAAATTAAACAGACACTTTAGAACTACGCGGTTACGGTATGTACAAGACGCAGCCGATTGGCACGCTGTGATGTCGTATCTCTGACCGGGAGTTGAAGGTAAACTGACATGTTTGTACTTAACCCTGAGAACGGACCGGCCTCCGGTCAATCTGTCGGTCGGTGGGTGTCGACCACCACCACGCTTCATTCCTGGTGTTGGAATCCGCTGGCAGCCTTGGAGAAAAAGCCGAGGCCCCGCCCACACGGAGCCAGTAAACCCATTCACTTCACAAACGTCTCTCGACAGGCGGACACAATTCAGCGAAATATTCCGTCCACGCAGAACACTTTTGCGACCAAGACACTGTAGTACATAAGCCTGGCCTGCAGGTGGCACAAGTACAGGAAAAACGTCCCGTTGATGTGGACCAATGACAACACGGAGCTTTGGATCGTAACAGCTTAGCAACAACAAAATCTCGATAAACATTTGACAGGATCGGCGAGAGGCACGTGAGCAGTGGCAGCTCCACCCACAGGGGGGGAAGCGGCGGTGCGTCACTCGTTCCGGATGCGTTCCGAACCTCAGCACCGCTTTTTCCCCAAAAACACGAGCGCCGTCGCTGTCCGACAAGGCCGGCTCGGCGTGGCTGAAAACGTCCGCAGGCTTGCGCGAGTCCATTTGGATGAGAGCAGAAAGCGAGCATCAACCAGGAGCCAGGCGAAAGGAAGTGGCCGTTTAATTGCACTCCGAGCCACCACCAATTACTGTCGCGAATTTACGGAGGACTTTGAAGGACGCTTTCTTTCGGTTCTTTCTGAGCCACAGCTGTAGAAAAGGGTCCATTACTCTGTGTCGAGCTGCAGACAGCATTTGTTCCCTGCGACGGGCTTCCGGAACCTTTCATTTGGATTAGATTGCGCTCTGCTCGAATGTAACCGTAACGAATTACAATCCTCCCGTGCCTTTTTTGTGCCTCTTTTTACATCTGACTCTGAGAGGCAATAAGAACATCCTTCAACGTTTTACAGTCAGAGACTTCACACCCGCAAGTCTCACAGTGTCTGCAGCAGTGGGTTCACAATGAGCCGCGCCGAAGCGGTGGCTCCGAGCGTCACGGTGCCAGGTGAAAGGAAGCGGAAAGGAAGCTCTTCGCTCGTCCGTGAGCCGCCAAGAGTGGTTTGGTCTGTCGGTTCACGTCCCCGGCGGCTCTGCTTCCTCACCGGCGTGGCGTGTGAACTCTGGCTTCGCCACGACGCTGCTCCGAGTGGTTCGGGGGTCGCCGTGCGGCTCCCAGCAAAAGACCTTTCTCCAGTGAGACACCGCCGAGTGAGCGGAGGGCGTCGGCGGGTGGAGGCGTCGACCGAATTCTCGGTGGCGCCACGGCGTCCCGGTCACACCAGCGTCTGATTGACAGCGCCTGTTTGAGTCGCGCTGGACGAGTTGTCACCCATGACAAGCCAGAGTGACCCACCACACCGTTGAGTGTCAAAACACAATGTTAGACGACAAAAAAACCCTTCGAAATGGAGGTTCTTAGAAAGCACACAAGCAGGTTACATTCACATTGTGTCACAGTGCGCTTGGCCAGGCAGATATGGTGCAAACACAAACTACTTCGACAGATTTGGGACGAATTTAACATGGAATACATTCACCCAGGTTTTGTTGTTTTTTTGTGTCCATATTTCGAATTTGACGTTTCAAATTGAGGGAAAAAAAATCACTGAAGCCGCTTCGTCAGAGAGGCTTGGGGAGACCGAACGACTGGCGGCTGGACACAACGCCGACTCGCTGTCATTGCACAGTTCAAAGTCACCCTCTGAATGGCAGGGCCGGATTTAGACAGCCCACTAGGGGGTGCAGGTAGAATATCAGGGGGGCAAGTGTGGTCATGCCGCTTGCACAGTCGGAAGATTTTGGGGGGGCAGTCACGGCATTTGGGGGGGCATTGCCCCTCCGTGCCCATGCCTACATCCGGCCCTGCTGAATGGGCGCAAGAGGATAGACGAATGCTAACGCTAAGCTAAAGCTTTGGGCCTCCTGCTCCTTTATTCGGTGGGGCAAAAAAAAAACCTCCCAGAATTCTTCACTCAGCCTGATTGAAGCTTCTTTATCAGACTGACGTTTTTTTAATCGAATTTTTGTCAAATAATGTTTACATTTTTCCTTTTTCTTGTAAATATTTAGAAAAATCTGATTTAAAAAACATTTGTGTTCTTCATGATACAAAATTTGGTGCAGAAAATAATTTTATTTCATTTATTTCTCCCATGTGGATTGTCAAGGGTTCATATTTTGTACTTTCATATAAAGTCAGGCATTTTTAAAAATTATTTAGATTATTGATAATTTGGAGAAAGTGGTTCAATCAGGCTGAAATCAACATTATATCAGAAAAAAAAACTCCTCATAGTTTGCTCCTCTGAATGGCTCTTAAAGGGTTAATGTTGCTAAGAAGCTGCTGTTCCTTTTCTGAGCGATGGCGTCCAACCAATCAGCTGGAACAGCAGGACTCCTCAGCAGCAAAGGTCTGCCGGGCCCCTGGCATAAACCCACAGGGGGGCCCCCCACCAGCCAGACTTTATCAGCAATAGAACAATGTGACACTGAAGAAAAACTGACAATCGGACACTGCAACCATAAGTAAGGACGGGACTCAGTGTCACAGAGGAAACTGATGTCCCTCGCTGGTCGTCGTGCGTTTGTCCAACTTGCCAAAAAAATATCAGTTTCACTCTTCTATATTCCGTCTTTGTGTCATTTCTTTTTCGGATGTGACGCTTAAAAATTGACCAAAGACCAAAAAAAAGTCACTTCAAACTTTCAGTGTCCGCTCGCGTCAGATCCGAGATCTCGCCGCGCCTTTCGCCTTTCGCCTCCCGTCTCGCTCGGCGCGTGGCAGATGGTTTCCCGCGGACGCCGAGGCTCCTTTTGGGGTGGGAGGGTTGTCGCCCGCCTCTCCCTCCGCCCTCGTCCGACGACACGCGGCCGCCCCCCACCCGCGCGCCGCGGCGGAGACCAGCCGGCGCTGGCGGACGCGCGGGAACCGTCGTGGTGCCGAGATGTCGGAGCCGTCCATCTGTCTTTTGGGTTCCGCTTCCACACAAAAAGGTTTGGTAATGAATTGTCATCATTTACAAAAACTAGAGTGTCTTCCAAACAGCTTTGCGAGGGGTTGATCACATTTAATTCCGTGGTGGTTAATTCTGTCTGCGTGCGATCAATTCCCCTCTGTCCTCTCCCTCGTCCATCAGTTGGCTGCGTCGCCGCGGTTCCCCTCCTCGGCGGCCACGAACTTGATCTCGGCGTTGGCCGTCCGGGACGCCATGCTGCTGTCCCGGACCCGCCGTTTGAAGAGGAAGGGGAAGGTCTTGCGGAAGGACTTCTGGAAGCTGGCCCCCATGAAGCCGTACACGACGGGGTTGACGCAGGAGTTGGTGTACGACATGCAGTTGGCCCACGTCTTCACCTTGTACGTGGCGTAGTCGGGCCGGTAGCCCGGGTGGAAGGACTGGTAGAGGACGAAGATCTGGATGGGCCCCCAGCAGACGGCGAAGAGGAGCACGATCACCACCACCATCTTGGAGACCTTGCTGCGGATGTTGAGCGTCCTCTCCGACAGGAGCTTCACCTGTTGGGGGGGGGGGGGGGGAGAGAGACGGGAGCCGCGGGAAAACTTCAGTCTGACGCCAGGAGTCTCGTTCCTGAACAGACGGCGACTCTTCCTGGATAAGTCGCAACGCGGACACGATGCACAGGAGGGGGAGGGGGACAATTGCGGGGTGGGGGGGGGGGCTTTTCTCAGCGCGGACCACTCAGCTTCATTTCAATCGCTGCTGCGTCGCCCGAAAATGTGTGTGAAGCCGTCATTGCAGAGCCAAGCAATAATAAACCGGCGTGGTGCAGCCGGTCTGAACGGAGAACGTCATCGACGGACTTTTGGGATAGCGCGAAATCACACCGATCAGTCCAAATCACGTCCAACTTGGAGCCTTTTCGTGATGAAGCACCTCAGAACTGCTCTGAGGTGCGAACCTGCTCATGCTGGACAACTCGTGGTTGCATAGAAGACAGATTGATCCGATTTTAGGGCTCCGGCAACTAACAAATTGCTAAACTATTCTGGCCTGTTGAAGGTGTTTAAACTGTCCTGACAAGACTGTCTAAATCGAGAGTGCCTGAAAACTCAGACCTGGTTGGTGCGAAACCCTTGGTTTGACTCAACGCAGGGGAGTACCACACCTTCAGGTTTACAGTTCAAAGGTGTGTCGGGATGAACACAAGCGACTACAGTTCGGACCGCGTCCACTACGTCGCCTCCACCGGCCCCCCGCCCAGCGAACGGAGTGTGCTGGAGTTTCGAAACGGGACTCGTTTCTGTCTCTGTGTCGCTGGGCCAGCTCTGTAACTTGGGGTGACTCCCCAGGGTGTTTTGCGCTCCTTCCGACCGTGTGTGTGCTGAGTGAAAGTGTGTTCTGAGTAAACTCAATTCACCACTCGTGAAAGAACGATGTTAAAAAGTCAGCGGACAGAGTTTGGCCTGGGTTTGGCCAGTGGAAACTGGGTCCTAACAGAACGGCCAACTCCCATTAAAGACACAGAAGTGCAAGCGCGACTCTTCTGGAGCAATTACGGCGAAGCGTCGAACGAAAGACCCCCCGACTGCCCACCTGATAATTGTTGTCGACGGGTTCCACGGTGGGCTGGCCGACCCTCTTCACCATCAGCGTGTAGCAGAAGGAGATCGTGACCACGGGCAGCAGGTAGGCGGCGATGAACTGGTAGAGAATGAAAGCCCGCTCGTGCGTCTTGGAGGGGAACCGCTCCATGCAGTACTGCCTGGGACCGTACCAGTAGCCCTCCTCGATGCGCTGGTATATGAGGATGGGGGTGGACAGGATGAAGGAGCCTGGAGGAGGAGGAGGAGGAGGAGGAGGACGGCATGCGTTTAAACGGCAGGCCAGCGTGTTAGTCGCCGGGGTTGGTTCACGTACCGATCCAGATGCACACGCTGACGATCATGGCCACCTTCGGGGTGCGGTGGCGCAGCGACTTCAGCGGGTAGACGGTCACGTAGCACCGGTCGCCGCTCATGGCCGTCAGGGTGATGCAGGTGGCTTGGACGGTCACCTGGGGGGGGGGGGGACGCGGAGAAGATGGTTCCGTGAGAACCCCACCACAATTGCCTGGCGAGAAACTCAAAGGTTGGGAGGAAACATTCAAATGTGATGCGCGAGATTGTCAAGTGAGACGCTCCGCGTCGGGTGGGAGGGCTACACTGGAAGACCGGCAGACGAGCTGCTCTCCCTTGGAGCAGGTGTGGTTTCGCCGTAATTCGTACCTCAGCATGCGTCCGCGCCGCCCACGCGCACGCTGCAACAACGCGGGGCACTCGCCATGAATTAGATTTGAGAGCGGAGGGGTTGAGGGTTCTCCGCGACACCCTCGGGGGAATGCAAAGCGATCCGGTGACCCCGAGCCGCGAGTTATTTATCGAGGACGACTCGTTCTTGGAGACAACGTGTCCTCACTGCTGTTGGAATGACACATGGCAACCTGCCCATTAGGATGCACCAGTCGAGCGGCATTCCGCCCCCTCTTCCTCAGACTCGCTCCGCCTCCGCCACTTAGAACCGGGAGTGTTTGAGACGATAAAGACACGGGTGCAGAAGGGGGGGGGGGAGTGGTGGGTGGGAAAGACTGGGGGGCAGGAGGGGGGGTGGGGTTGCATTAGCGATTAGAAGTATTTCATTAGTGTACGAATAAATTGTTCCGTTTAATTTGCTAAGAGAGTTCAATGACGCTTGATTCAATTAAAGGCGGAAGACCTCCCCGGGAAATGTAAGCGAACGTCAAAAAAAAGGCCTGGCGTTGCCGTGGTAATGCCGACAGGAAGGCAGACAGGGGGGGGTTGAGTTTTGACTCGCACCTGCAGACTACTTGAGACTCGCCGAGCGCCACACCGACAGATCTTATCCTCCGAGAAGGTGATGTTTTATTCAGCCCGAGTGACAGAACTCCTCCGAGCTCCTGGGAGAACACGGACTACTTTAATGATCTCTAGTACAGAAAATAGGAAGTTCCGAACATCGCTGTCTGACTCCGCCTCCATGGATGGTGCAGTGCTCCCTGTAATACAGGGTTTAACGACTGTTACTCTGAAAAAAAAGGTTCAGCAGGGTCCTGTCTTTCAAAACAACTGCGCAAATGAGAGCCAAAACACTCCTTATCTCACTTATGTTTCAAGGCTCTGCGGAGGCTCCGATCTGTAGGCGCTCTGCTTTCACACCGGCCTCTTGGCGGACTCTTTAGTCGCTCCATTGAAAAGACGCGTTCGAAACGAAAGGCGGAAGTTTCGAGGGACGCGAACCGATGCCGTCCCACTTCAGTCTCCCGCCGGCGGCTCGCTCAAACCTCCGGTCCGCCGCTGCCGCGCCGTCGCTCGTCAACCCCCATCCGAAGATTGGAGCGCGTCAGGGTTTCAAAGGAGACGGAGAGGGGGGGGTGTCGCGAGGAGTTCAGCTCGAAGGGACGTAAGTCCCACGGTCGTGGAGTTCTTATTTCTCGTGGGTTTTTTTCAAGCAAATCTCGCCATTTCATTGTATTCCTCGAATGTACAGACGATGTTACGCTCCATAAAGTGGTCGTTTCTTGGTTTCCGAAGAGACGTGGCTTTGGAACGGCCCCCCCGAAGAGAAACGTTGCCCCCCCCCACCCTCTTTGTATGGAATTGATTCCTTCGCGCGCTGCGTCGACAACCCAGCTCTGTCTCAGTGACGTGTGACGTGCGTTGATAATGCTCCGAATAACGCTCGTTATCCCCTCCATCCCAGCACCTGTGGGCGAGATCGACGAGCGGGCCAGGCGAGCGTGCAGCGAACCACTCTGCAGATCACTGGAGGGGGGGGGGGGTAACGGATGACTGCTCGACTCTTGGAGCGAGGGCGTGAGATCTGTTCGTCCTCGACGCGCTCGTCAGTGTCAACAACACGTTCGTCGCCCCGCCGAATGAATATTGCAGAGCTGGCGGTGCGTGATGACATCACATGCAAGCGACACGGGCGGCCAATCGGTGCAGGTCGTGTGTCCGCTGGGTCCGACCCCCTGCGGTCTGCACTCGCGCCGCTTTTCTCCCAGATGATTGCGTCTGCTCTTTTTCCATCGGGTCGATCGGAACCCGCTGAAAAGTCGAATCCCCAAAAGGACGCGGGCGCCACCTGTGGAGGTGGGGCCAGACGCGCGTGTACGCAGGCACGGCGAGAGGTCCCACGCGCTGCCGGTTGCGGCGAACGTTTGAACAGACGGGACTCGCAGGCTGCAGCTCATCAGTCGGAAGTGGAAAGTCGATGATTTGTCGAGTGTTTGTGAAATTTCAACGATGTTTACTCGATGATAATTGGACAGAGGAAGATGGCAGGTAAAAAAAAACCAAAACAAAAACCCTCCACAACTGTATTTTTTGGTCTGTTTTGGATGCAATTGTGTCATTTCTCCAAAAAGCATTTCCAGTGTGTTGTGGCTCCACCAGCAGGGACCAGCAAGTCGTTTCGAAGAGGGAAAAGGCCCTGTCATGTCACAGCAGGGTCATGTCTCCACCTCAGAGGAGTCGTACAATACAATGGGCGGGCTCAGCGCCAACGGCGGGGGGGGGGGGGGCGTAGGTCAAGCCGGGGCTGGATGGGACTGCCGGCTCTGCCTGTAATGACTTGCTGATGTCGGCCCCTCCTGCGTATTGACTCGTTTGTTGTCTCTTCTTGCCTCCCAGCTACCAACGGGCTGCCGATTCCGGCGAATTCGGAGGACGCCGAGACTCCATCGACGTCCCCTCACCCTCAATCACCCGACATGGGAGCCCACTCTGCTGAGCGGACTCTGCTGCGTGTCCTCACCAGTCCCTCCAGGGGGCGGTAGTGTTCGGATCGTTCTTCAGTCTCAACGACAATCCTTTAAGTGAGGGATCCTGTATGTCCTACGACAGGATCGAAAAAGTCAGTGTGTCAAAGGAATGTGGGAGGGGTATTTCCTCATGCATGTGTGGGGGGGGGGGGGGGGGGGGGGGGGTGGGGGTGGGGGGGGGGGGCCGGTTT
>JASSRZ010000042.1:15675066-15696284 GCA_032164315.1 Malacoctenus gilli
ACACACACACACACACACACACACACACACACACACACACACACACACACACACACACACACACACACTCTGTGTCCGCTCCTTTGTGGACCTTCCAATCAGTTCGTTCGCGTGCAGCTTCTGCAGTCTGGCTGAAATTGGACGTCTTGCGGCTCCACTCACACACCACCATGATGCGATTGCCAGTCGAGCTGGCATGTATCCTCTTAGCTCCGTACTCAGCGCTGTGCACCGTTCAATCATGTGGACTTTTTACCCAGAACAAGAAGGAGCTGAAGGGGCGCGTCCACTGTGCTCAGGGACACTGTGGACACCTTGTGTCTGGTGTTCAATCCCGTTAGTCAGCATTGAATTGGGATTAAGTCATAATCTGCTCTTCTGATCTTCGCTCTGAACACAGAAGGTGCCGTATCAAGATCAGCTGGGTTCAGTTTCATGGGGCCAATGATGGAAAACGCCCCCCTTGAACAGAGCGCAGAGGTTTTTTTCCAATATTGGAACTAAAGTGAACTACAGAGACCACCCAACTCGGCCTGAGGCGACCTCCCGGCACTCACTCGAACCTGGGAGGCTCCTGGTTGTTGTCATTACTGAGCTCACCACTGATGAACACAGTCGTGAGCTCCTGCTGACCTGACATAGCGGTGCAGTCTGAAGACTCTGTGTGAGCAGGTCAGTCCGAGGTCGCGTCATCGGTCGGCGGCTCCATCTGGGCTCAGGAGCGCTTTTTCTATTCCTGCTTTCTGTCGTTCCCGCTCACCTTCCTTCAGTATACGCGAGTCCTGCTCTCCCTTTCTTCGCAGCGTCCTTGCGAACGTGCTGTTTGTGTGCCGAGTTTTTTTTTTCCTTCTGTTTGTTGTTCATTTCGCTGTCTGTCCCTCCTCTGATCCCCGCTCTCACGTAGCTCCGCCCTCCATCTGTCTCACCTGCTCGTTAACCTTCGTCGTCTCCACCTGGGTCTCCACCATCTCTCTCTGCGTCTCAGTTGTTTGAGTTTGCCTGTGATTGCGCACGCACGCACGCACGCACACACACACACACACACACACACATACACATACACACACACATGCACGCACACAAACACACACACACACACAAACACGCACACACAAAGACACACACACAGACACACATGGACACAGACACAAAGACAGACACACGCGCAAAAACACACACACACACATGCACACACACACACACACACACACAGACACACACACACACAAAAACACACATGCACACACATACACGCACACACACATAAAATAAAAATACAAACAAAATAACTTGTCATTGTTTTGTGTTATTTTTCAGGTGTTTGAGGTGTCACGAGTTCCAAAACGACCAGCCAAGATTAAAGATTTTCCGGGGTGCCACATAAAGAGGACCCCCCACTCCCCCACCCCACTCCCCCCAATGGACAGGTCACCTGACCTCCTCTTTTTCCATCGGTGACCGTCTGTATCCTCGCTGGGAGCCGAAATCAGTCGTTCCAAAGACTGATTGGAGCCGCGGTTTCAACTCTGGAGTGTCACCAAGCAGCAGCAGATGTTGGGGAACATCTGGAGAGTTCAACCGTCAGAAAACCCTCGTTTTTTTTTTTTATGGGTAAATCTTCTGCACGGAGTTCCGAGGTCTTAGAACATTTCAAACACCTGGAAGCACCCGAAGATCTCAGTGACGCCGTCGCAACGAGGGTCGATTGAAGTATGTAGCCGCTGTCCGAAGGAACCACCGGCGGGCTGATCCCTTTACCCCTCAGCGAGGCCAGACAGTTGGGTTGTTGCGAGCGGCATGTCCCCACCGGTCCCCCCGCAGTAGCTGGCCCCTCCCACGCCGCCGTCCGAATGAGCGCATGCCCGTAGCTGCACCCTGCCGGCGCGTCGTCGTGGCTGGCCGTCAGCGGACGGCCGCCTCCCTCTGCCATGACCCGGCTGATGTTGGGCCGGACCCTGGAGCGCATCTGCAAAGGCGTCCTCTTGCTCTGCCTGCTCCACTTCATCATCATGATGATCCTGTACTTCGACGTCTACTCGCAGCGCTTCGACCTCTTCAGCCGCTTCAACAACGGCCGGAACGGGTCCCGGAACAACGCCAGCGGGCCGGCCGGCGGCCACCACTACTACTACTACAACCTCTCCAGGCCCAACGCCACCCTGGCCAGCCTGCTGGCCACCGGCGGGCAGCTGATGCCCAGCGCCGAGCCCGAGAACAGCCCCACGCCTCCCCCCAAGCCGCTGCCGCCGTGTCCCGAGAACCCGCCAGGCCTCGGTGAGTGATGACGACGTCTTCACTACTTCCTTCATTGAGGTTCTAGTTCCTGGACAGTGCTCGTTAAGGGGAATAAAAGGAGTATAAGTATATAAGAGTAGTCTGTAGAGAGACACAGAGAGTCGTTGACCTCGTTTTGCTTGAAGTCGTTGATATTTATTGACTTGTTTTGTCACGTCCCTTCAAACTTGATTCTAAGTGAACCGGAGCACTTTCATAACCTTCAACTAATGAAGATCTGAAACTGTTCCCCTCTGTTTTTCGAGTAGAGACGTACAACTACACGCTGAGGACACCTACGTTTGCTCATTAGGAATGCCGTGACTCATCTTTTTGTGTTCACAGTCTAATAACGATCACGTCGATCCAAAACCATTCGCTTCAACACGTGGGATGATAGGAAAAAGGCTTCGTCGTGTGACGTTTGTCGTCAAACGGGAGGTTGCGCGAAAAACCTGAGTCTTTAAGTGGGGCTGATCGCTCTTACAGTGAAGGGTGAACGACATCTCCACTTGTTTTCTAAGAAATCCTTGACCTGTTTGTGGATCTCATGGACGAGAGACGCCCGTCTCTCTGGACGCCCTTCTCTCTGGACGCCCGTCTGTCCGGACAGCAGTTTGTGTAGTTAGCTGTCTCTCTTTGGCTCTGACGTCGTCACAAACTCCGTGTCGGGGTCCCTGTGTTGCGTCATCAAATGCTCAATTGGATCGGTCGCAGTAGAACTACTCAGTACCTTTAATCCTACTCATACTTCCTGCCTCCATCAAGGCAGCTGGCATTCACTGGTGGCCTGTGTGAGGACGCAGCTGCCCCCTGCTGTTCAGTTCTGGAGAGAAAAGCTCAAATGTTTAATATGTAATATGGCATAAGTTACAATAATGAGATATTTTGTGCAGAAAAGCCAGAATTTTCTTCGATATTCTCTCTTTTTTTTTTCGTTCACACTCGGGATGCATTTGAAGTGCCCGACTGATTGCTTTTATTTTGAAGGGTACACTGGAGCGTGTCCCAGCAACATTTAGTTTCACAGTGACGTCTTGGCTCCCCAGGGGTCACGGAGGGGCCTCGGGACCCGTCTACGGGGTCTTCTGGGTTTCGAACCTCGGTTTATATCAGACCAGAATCACAGCGTGAAGCACGGCACGTGGAAGCTGTTTCGAGGAGTGTCTCACACACTGACTCGAACAGTGTGATGCTCTATCAACAAATTACGAACAAAAGGTATGGAAAATTCCCAACCCATCACTTCTCCAACATCCCTCCCTCTCTCTCGCTCACCGAACCCGTAAATTCTCCGTTCGGCGAGCCGTGCGAACGAGCTCCGATTTTTTTTTCCTTTGAATAACCTCCTGTCTCGGCTCATCGCCTCCTCTGATGCCCAATTTCCTTGATTCTGTTGATGCAGTTGCGTCCGCGTTATCCACCAGGCCCACGCCGGCGCGTGCCAGCAGTCCGGCCCCGGCCCCGGCCGGGGCGGCCCATTGATTAGCGTAATGAATTGGAGAGCCGAGACCTCCGTCCGAAGCGCCAGGGCTGCGGCTGCCATTTGATATTCCACAAATACTCTTGTCAGTGCGTCTCCAGTTTAATTCCAATTAGCGGGAGAGCAAGCGGAGCCCTCTCTCTCTTTTTTTTTGGGGGGGGGGGGTTCGCTGTATCAGCCGACAGCGTGAAATGGATTAAACGTGAACGATTTACGCCGTGCTGTCGGAGCCCGATGAGCCCGGCAGCTCGGCGGGAGCAAAGACTTGTGCCTGTCCGAGACGGAAAAGCCGAAGGGCGCGGGGAACAAAAACACGGAGTGGACTCTCGGCTCTTGGAACTCTCACACGTTTGGCTGAACTCCGCTTGTCAGGATGCGTCGCAGCACCTTTTTGCATGTTCTGTTACAGCTGTATTCACACGATTAATAACGGATTGCGAGTGAACAGTCGAACAATTGTGCTCACGTACGCGTGAAAATTACGCAGCGAGAGGAGGGGCGGCGTTCGGGTTCGGCTTTTCAAGATGGCCGACCGGCTGGGCGAGCCAGGAGTGGACGTCGTCGGGACAGTCGCTGTGCGGCTGGCGCCTGGCTTCAGTTCCAGTTGGAGGAACGCGGCGGACCGAATTACCTGCACGAGTCACGCAGTCACAACGAGATGCGAATGTGTTGTCTTCTTGTCCTGATTGGTTCAACCGGTAACCACAGCTCTCTAAGGGTGGGGTGGGGGGACGGGGGCTGTGCTGCCGCGTTCATACGTACCCCTGTGTTTTTCACCTTGGTCGAAGGGTCGGAAAATGTGGAGCGTGATGATAAAACTGTCACAATGGGGCTGAAGTGAGCTGATTCTCTTATTGTGAAAGGGCAGGAAGGCCAAAATAGAAGAGCAAGCGTGCGTGCGCGTGTTTGTGTTGTAGCCACATGAGCAAAGAACCAATAGGACAGTGAGACAGAGACATCTTAGTGATGATGGCGTGATGAGTGAAGGAGCGTCAGCAGGTGGAAGAGTGAGCAACTATGGAGGGAAGCAAGAAGACCTGAGACGGAGTTTCCTCACACAAATACACACAGGTGCACCCATTTAGACTCATATACAGTACATACGTGTTGAAACTGAGGAAAAGAGAGCGAGGGGGAACAAGCAAACAAGCCTTTGGCTGTCCCGTCCCAGCTGACAGCTGCTGCCCGCAGCTCCAGAGCCGCATCCGTGTGCTTGTGTGTGTGTGCGCGCGCCTGTGCGTATACTTGTTTACTCTCCTTGTCGGCCCACCGGGGGTCCAACCTTCCTGGTGGGAACCAAAGGGGTTACACAACTTTCGTTTGAGATGCCGTTTTGTGTTGGAGTTCACAATCAGATCAGGTTGAGAGTGATCCGATTGATCTGAGTCGAGATTGAATGGATGTAACTGAAGTACCTTTATAAAAAAAAAAAAAAAAATCCATGGACGGATTTTATTTCCATTTGATGAAATATTACTGGACAATCCCACCGACCAGTAAATAATAAGTCAATCAGGAGAGACAGACATTCGAGGAGACTTCTCATTAGGACTAATGAGGATGTTGGACTGGATTTTTGGCGCTCAGGCCGACGGTCCCGCTCGGCTGCCTGAGAAGAAGAGGCGTGGGGCTGCGCGTGGCAGCAGCGTGCAGAACTGCAGGCAGGAAATGTGAATATTTTACAGGAAAGCTGAGAGACGATCCGCCCCATGACGGCTCAGAACGTGTCGGCCGATGCACAGAGAGCCCGCGTGATGCGAACGAACGAGAACACGCAACCATGGGAGCGGACTGCCGTAGCTTCGGCGGAGCTGTGTGGATGGATGGCTTTTGTAGTCGCCTGACGCGCGGCGTCAGAAACCTCGGCGTGAAAAGAGGCAACGACGTCACAGCTGGTAGAAACGGGTCGCGCGTCAGAGGCACGAAAGCACAAACATGGAGGGAAAAAAGGATTAAAACTGACCAAAGAGACCAAAGTCAGGGCATGAACTAAACAAAGATGATAACTGATGAGACTAACAGATTGACACAATCCAGCTGCTGGTGCACATGTTTAATCCACACACGTCAACCTCACATATTCATGCTGTATTTATATTAATTTGAATGTGTAGCTATTAGATCGACATGTCGTGTATGTGTGTGTGTTTGTGTGCGTGTGTTTGTGTCTGTGCGTTTGTGTGTCTGTGTGTGTCTGTGTGTTTGTGCATGTGTGTCTATGTGTTTGTGTGCTCAAGTGTCTGTGTGTGTCTGTGTGTTTTTGTGTGCATCTATGTGTCTGTGTGTGTGCGCATGTGTTTGTGTGTCTGTGTTTGTGTGACTGTGTGTTCGTGTGTGTCTGCGTGTGTGTTTGTGTGTGTCTGCATGTGGGTCTGTGTGTTTTTGTGTGCGTTTGTGTGTCTGCGTGTGTGTCTGTGTGTTTTTGTGTGCGTTTGTGTGTCTGTGTGTTTGTGTGTGTGTGTGTGTGTGTGTGTGCACGCGCATGTGTTTGTGTGTCTACGTGTTTGTGCGTGTTTGTGTGTGCGTGTCTATGTGTTTGTGACAGTGTGTTCGTGTGTGTGTCTGTGTGTTTGTGTGTGTCTGCGTGTGACTGTGTGTTCGTGTGTGTCTGTGTTTGTGTGTGTGTCTGCGTGTGTGTGACTGTGTGTTCGTGTGTGCGTCTGTGTGTTTGTATGTGTCTGTGTGTGTGTGTGTCTGTGTGTGCGCTCGTGTGTCTGTGTGTTTGTGTGTGTGTGTGCATGCGCGCGTGTGTGTGTTTTTGTGTGTGTGTGCAGCTCCTGCCCAGATTCGAGGCACAGCATGTTCTCCGTTCTTAATGGCAGGTTTAGAAAGGAAGTGCTGAGCCGTGGAACAGCGCGTCGCATTAGCGCGGCCAGAGAGGCTGCAGATTGCATATGTAACAAAAAAAAAGGACATGTAAAAAAAACAAAAACAAACGAGGCCCTATTGGGAGTCGGCTTCTTTCCCGCTGCGCATAACTGAACCTTCAAAGCAGCTGATTGGTGACGTCTCGCGAACAAGAAGAAAGCCCCGGGAACTGACTGCGAAGCCTGATGATGTGTGGCATGCTGCAGGCTGTTGTTTGTATTGATCTCATTATTGTAAACTGCGCTTGTCAGAAGTGGAGAAAAAAAACGTGTCGGGTGGTGTTTATGTGATTCTGGGAGCAAAGTGGGCGTCAGCTTCACTTAGCCAATGGGGGAGAACGCATGCGTTGCGGAGTTCCTTGGTGGAACCAAGGAGAGGTTCCGACGGAACCGTCGGTGACAGTATCTCTACGCTGACTGACTCTTGTTTGCGTTTCGGACTGATCAGTGTTAAGCGACACGCTCTGGAGGAACTATGAGTTCTCTGGCACCGTGTCGGCATGAAACTGGTCTTTGGAGATTTTCTTGTGAACGCTCTCCAATGGCAACCGAGCCGTTTGAGATCGAATGTGCACATTTGTACTAGTTAATGGATGGATGGATGGATGGATGGATGGATGGATGGATGGATGGATGGATGGATGGATGGAAGGATGGAGGGATGGATGAATGGGTGAGTAATCCGTCCTCTGTATGTCATCAGACAGCGCCCATCAACATATTACGGTTCAGAAGTTCCAGTTGTACAGAGTAATTGTAGCTTTAAGCCTTAAGCGGCTCATGCATATGACATGAAGGTGCAGTTAAGCCCATCAGAAGGTCGTTCTCTTCAGCAGCACATCGCTCTGCCCCCCTGCCCCCCCCTTCTCACGTCGCCATGGCCACTTAGGCTGAAGGCTCCACAGCACAACGGCGGCCATGCTTTTAATAAAACGGCCCTGCGTCCCGTTCTTTGTGTGCTCGCTGCTGCGTGCGGGGCCCCGGTCCACCGTGCGTGCAGGTTCCATGCACGTCGGCCAGTCAGCCGTCCTCCTCCTCCTCCTCCCACCTGGACATTTCCTTTCACCGATGGCTCTGCTCCCCGCGAGCCGCGTGACGCGTCTCCTCCGAGCCAGGGTGCCGTGTCGCCCGCGCCGCCATCAGCAGCCGCCGCGCTTTCACGCGCTGACATTTCGGGCGGTGACTCACGTGGTCCAGAAGTTGAAACGACACAACGCTGCCGCCCCCCCCCCCTCCCCCAGCGCCAGACCTTTAATGAGAACGGATCACGAGAGGCGGCGCCGGGTGCGCGTTTGTTTTCATTATACGGCTTTTAAAAGCGGCTCTTGAGTGCAGGCGTGCGAGAGAGGGAGGCTGTGACAAACCGGCTCGTTGGCGAACACCGGCGCCACGCTTCAGCTGCAGTCTGGCTACAACTCTGTGGACCAGTGATTGGTGTTGGTTTCATCCCAGAAAGCGGGTCAAAGCACCTGAGGAGGTCTCTGCAAACTTTTAATGTTTGACATCGCACACACACAGACGCACGCACATGCACACACATAGACACACCTCTCTTTTGCTTTTAGAGCCTGGAGGGTTTTTTTCCTCTTTTAGTTTGACTGAAACAAAATCAAAGGCAGATGTAGTTAACCTTTGTGTGGCTGAACAGCATAATTACCTTCCTCTCGCTAAATGCCACTCACCCTTTCATCTCGACTCCCTAATAATTCCTTATCTATCGTTACCAGAATTTAATTCAGTGTTACTGTTCACCTCTAGTTGATTGCAATAGAACTGTTGCAATATACAGAGCGATACAATGTGATACGATGCGATACTATTTGATATGATGCGATACGATACGATCAGGTACGATGCGATACGATACGATTCGATACTACATGTTACGATGCGATACTATACGATACAATCCAATGCGATACTATATGATCCGATGCGATACTATACGATACGAGACAATATGATCTGATGCGATGCTATACGGTGCGATACAATACTATGCGATACGATGCGACACTATACGATACAATACGATGCGATACTATATGATCCGATACGATGCGATACTCTACGATAAGATGCGATGGATACTATACGATACAATGTGATACTATACAATACTATACAATACGATGCGACACGACACGATACGATGCGATACGATGCAAAACTATACGATATGATGCGATACTATACGATATATGATTCACAATTTGTCACGCCAGTGTAGCCAGTATGAAAATAAGGATGCCTTAAAAAATAAATAATTCAGTTCATGAGTTTAAAAAGGGTGAATTCATTTATATCTATTCCATTAAAAATTTTAATCTTTTAAATGCAATTACTGTGTTTAAAAAACTGTTCTCACCTAGTGATATTTTTGTTTGTTTGTGTTGCATGTGAGAAGTGTTTTTTCCGACTTTGAGATGGTACTTGAACGCAACTGGAGAGTTCGCGAGAGGGCGCGAGAGAGGAAAAATAAGGTCAAGTCCGAACCGGTGAGAAGAGTTGTGCTTGGTGAAGAGGGACAGCTACCGGAATAAGTCCGCCTGTCTTGTTTGAGTATAGTGAGCTGTGCCATGGGTTTGTCCCCACAACAAGCCACTGGAGGTGTCTGTGCTGACGTGGTGGTGGAGGACAATTAAGTTCCAACTCGGAGCTTTTGGACTGTCGTTTGCCGCTAGCGGTTAGCATAGCAACAGCGAATGCTAAGCAGCTCGTAATGGACTGTATAAGTCGCTGTCCGCTAATTCAGATGAACGTGAGAGACGTATAGAGGATCGTTGCCGGACTGGACAGCGAGAGACTGGACCCAGATAGCACTATTAGCCATCCGGAAGCGCTCAGGGGACCTCTGGCAACGTGGGAGACGGGGACGAGGACTTCAGGACTGGGCGTGGACGCAGGAAGCCGAGCTTTGGAGTGGGAGCGTGTGCCAAGCGTGTTTTGCCGCGAGAGGACGAGGATTGCAGGGAGAGGAGTAAATATTTCAGGAAAAGTACTCATCTTACTAAAAGGTACCTTAACTCTATTCTATTTTGCTCATTGAGTGAAGCCACCGCTGAGTTTTTGGTCACTACGTTGCCAAGCAACGATACAGGCCTGCTAGTGTTAACTGGGGGTTTCCTGCTTTATAGAGTGTTTAGTTATTAACCATTTATTATTTTCATACCTATGAGTTTTGAATGTCACCCTGTGGTTGTGATTTTGTGTTTTTAGCAGTGAAAAGCCTCCATATATCTTGTGCTTTACATTAAAAAAAACACACGCTTGATTATTTTATTAACATTTATTATTTTCCTTATTAAAAGGGTTTGTTGTCAAAGGTGTGCCTCGAGTATTTAATGCTCATAGATGATACGGTGCCATGATCCAAATGATTACGTTTCAGTTACGTAGCATCAGATTTAAAGAACCCAGAGCCCACTTTAACTTTGCATAAGAAAGTGCTACACCAGGCTAACACTCTGTACTAACTGTAAGCAAGTGATGCAATGAGACAAGAAAGACATCAGCCATCTTTTCTCAAGTGGGAAGGCTGAGAAACAAGGTACTAGAGAGAGGACGGTATGTTGATGAGTCTGCTGTTACTACACCAAACAGCTGAGTGGGAGGAGCTCGGCAGCTGTGGCTCTGTATGGTTCCTCCATGGGCTCCTTGGGATCCAGACTTGTTTCATGAACGAACCCACATATCTTGTTTCTTCAAACTTCGACCATCCAATCCACTGAACTAAGCAAGCTGTTTGGCACAAGCAAAGAAAAACATGCATTTTTTTTCCACACATTTTGCTCTACTGCTCATCCCACAAATGCATGTTCCCACATGCCACAAATGTGGCAAAATTCTAAAAGAGAAATAAACAGGCTTAAGATTTCTTAACAAAGAAATAGCAAACAAAAATATCCTTTGTTTTTGTGCCTTGTGAACCCCTTTTAAATCACAATTTTTCAGTGAATTCCACCTAACTTGGATTTCTCCAAAAATTAATAGGAATAAATTTAATCCATTGCCACAAACTTTAACAGCGGCACCTCCATTATTTCTTTTTGCCATGATTGTTTCAGTTTGCCTCATTACAAAACTAAATAAAGTGACCTTTCGCTGGATTGATCAGCGTGCCGACTCAGCGCCGATGCTTTCGGAGGCTGCCGAGTTTATTCAGCGCTCCGCCGTTTTCGACTTCATTATTTAGGCCAATAATCGAAGGCGGGAGCAGCGAGACACTCAGGAAACGGCGGAGCCCAGGGAGCCGTCCGCACCGGGCGAAGTTTCGGTCGCTGCGGTCGGATCAGTGGGAGGAAAGCTTGAACCTGGCCCCCGTTGTTCTCGCCCGCGCTCTCGCGAAGCGGCGGATCTAGACGCACAGCTTTCAAGACAGCCTGCTCCTCCTGCCAGACAGTGAGCGGGGCGCGCTCGTCCCACACACACCCTCCTCCGCCCCGTGCTGCAGGATAGAAGCTACTCACATGCACGCTGGTCCCGGTTAAAGGAAGACGCCTATTGATCGTCGTGGAGTTCTGTCGGTTCATCGCGTCGTGAATCAGCTTTTCATGCGCTGGTTTGAGGATGAAGACTGTTTTTCTTGGTTTCAGTTCTGGAGTCCCGACGATTGATCTCGGCTGAATAGCGTTACTACGTCAACAAGTATTGAGCTGATTCGTTGCGTTTCTGTACTAAAAAGTTTGGTGTGCGGTCCTGTTTGTTTCCTCGCTGTGCGACGGATCTGCTGTGTCAGTCGATTTGGCCTCAGCTCATTTCGCAGTTTGGAGAAAGTGCCGACAGGGGAGAGGGAAGTCTTTCGGAAGTGAAAACTATTCAAATCAGTAAACGCTGTGGCGTCCCCGAAGCCCCTCGCGCTGTTACCACAGTTTATTGAGCCGCTCAGCAAGAACGAGATGGGCCGACATACCCCTCATGCCCGCCGCTCCGCTCCGCGAGCGTTCATTGCAATGCAGACGGTGGGTCTCAGTGTCCCCAGCAAGGGGATATCAGCACCTTGAAGTCAAGTCAAGTTTATTTATATAGCACTATTCGTACACAAGGCAATTCAAAGTGCTTTATATAGAAGGCGGTTAAAATCATAATCAAAAGCAGATAAAATTGTGAAAATTTTAGGGTGATTCTATTTTAAGGAAAACCTGCAATTAAATGTCTTGAAAAACGTGAGTAAATAAAATGGTTTTGAGGCCTGATTTAAAAGAAGTGAGCGAGTCTGCAGTCCAGAGATGATCTGCAATTTGGTTCCATAGTGACGGAAAGCTGCTTTACCTGGTTTGATTCTGACTCTGGGAACCGTGGGTAACAGTCTTTCTCAGGACCTGAGAGGTCTGGATGCGTTATACTCGATGAGTAAGTCTGTGATGTATTTAGGTCCAAGACCATTCAAAGCTTTGTAGACCAGTAGTAGGATTTTGAAATCAATTCTCTGTCGCACAGGTAGCCAGTGCAGTGATCGAAGCACAGGTGTAATGTGCTCCGCCCTCTTTGTGTTGGTGAGGACTCTGGCTGCAGCATTTTCAACGAGCTTGAGCTGTTTGACAGATTTTTTACGAAGACCAGTGAACACACCATTACAGTCATCTAGTCTACTGAAAATAAAGGCACAAATGAATTTCTCTGAGTCCTGCTTGGTCAGAAAACCTTTGATTCTTGCAATATTTTTCAGGTGGTCGTAAGCTGATTTGCTTACCGTCTTGATGTGATTTGAAGGAGCCTTTCCCTCCCTGTGCTTCGTTTTTGGATTCATTAGCGGCTTGCAAGGCTGCCGCCATTGCGGGCCGCTGCCACGCTCCGTAAATCTCGCAGTAACCACCTTGGATGGGTTTCAACAGCAAACTGCAGCAGACGGGTTCTACGACCCAGAACTCACTCACATCTGATGATATTTCAGTCTCCCCACTTTCTCTTCATGTTGTTATTATTCTTTATATTGTGCATTCTTATTTTGTCATGTCTAAGTGGGAGAGTGCTAATGTTAAATTGCTGTTTTTGTGACGGTTAAAAGCTGTTGAAACTAAACGATCTTTTTCCAGCTATTTACAGCAACATTTCCACAATGTAACACGGTAGGAGAAGGGAAGGACTTCGTTTGTCTGCAGTTGTCCAAACACACGAAGCGTTTCCAGTGAGCGTTGCCGAGCTCCTCTCAGTTATGAACCTAGAACACAGTTTTCTCTGCAAACATGAGTACAACGATTACAACAGCAACACACTGTACACTCACACAACTCCGCCTGCCCGGCTTTACGGCACACTCACATGGCAACACGCCACCAATGCACATCGTACGCCCTCAGTGGCTACATGCGGATAGCAAGTTAGTTATGGGTATATACACACATTGTTGATGCTCCAAAGAGCTCCAGAGACCAGAGAACAAACTGTGGCTTTAAAACATGAACTACAATAATAAGTGGAAATTAACATCTTGGTTGTATAATAGTTTCAGGGGAAGGCAAAGTACTTGTTTTGATTTATTCATGTGTGATGTCTCCTCCTGACAACGTGCGCACTGTGCAGAACACTGTGAAGTCTTCATTGCACATTGTTTTTGAAGGACGGGTTCAATTCTACCGCTCTGAGTCTTTCAGTGTCTTCAGGAGGTGGTTGGACGCGGTGTGGCGCCTTGTGGAGTCGCTGTCCGACAGATCTAGCGCGGTAACTTTAGCTCTCAAGGGGAACCTCTCTGTCGTCCCCTGGTGGTTGGCCGACGAACTGCTCATTAAGTGTCGCACGCAGGAAGGCGTCCTCCGAGCAGGCTGACAAGTCGCTATCAGACTTCAGGTTTAAGGGACTTTCAAGCATATAAAAAGTCACAATACTACTGTAGTCCCATGCTACAAACACTCCCAGGTGGACACACACCTGGCATGCAGCTGTTTACAAGCATACTGAAAGCTCCGTCTCTCCTTGCACGTCGCCAACAATCCTACATGCTTATTCGCGGCAGCCAAGTTTGTGACAGTGAACCAAATTGGCTCAATTGTGCGTCGAGTGATAGTTTTGTGGGTTCATTGGCGGCGTGAAACTGAACCTCGGAAGAAAAAATCCTTCCTTTTTTTAGAGTCTGATCTGGAAAGTCCTTCAGATTCAGATTCGTCTGATTACTATGGGAAATCTGATTAAAAATCCCTGTCATATATACACTTGTATCAGATCAGATTGACCCTGAACACCGGACTTGTTCGATGTACGTTATTCTAAAATTTCCGTTTCATCGCATCCCTTTTTTCTCGCCTTCTCGCCTCTCCAGCCGAGCGTCTTCAAAATGTCACGCTGCAACTTCCTCTCCTCCTCCCACCCGTCACGCGTGTCTCGTGCATTATGCACAACCGTACCACGTCCCATCCCATCATGCACAATGCCCCCCCCCCCCCCTCTCCAGCACATGAATAGTTAAGACGGCGCCGAGCGTGGCGACGCAACAAATTAACGTCCCAATTCAATTATGCATGCCGGGGCTCAGTCAGAAGTGTGCGTGTGTGTGTGTGTGTGCGCGCGCGGACGAACGGCGGCGGCGGAACATCACGCCTAATGGATTAGCAGTGTGAGAGTTGTGATGCGGATTAGTTAAAAGGATTATCACTAGTTGCGGTGCACCAGTGGACTACCAACAAGGAGGGCGAAGTAATAGGAGGCCTCCGACCTCTGTTAGTGCTGCCTGTCGTGGGACGGAATGGCCCTCCATCAGCGTTGTCCGACGGGATCAAGTTTGAAAGATATACTCAAACTATGTACTTGTACTCAAACCGCCACGATAAGTAACTCCAGTGGTCGTCCCCGTCGACGTCAAACTGACAAGTGTTACTTTTGTTTGGGAGCAAACGCATTGAAATTGTCTTCATTTCACAAACTCTCTTGCGAGCCGTAGCCAGCCATTTGCTTGCTCCAGCTAATCTTTCGTCGGGTGCCGTTGCTGCCATCTACTGGTGGGTTTCGGGAGCCTGCGTGATGACTCCTACTTTGACTGACGTATGAGATGTCACCAGTGTTTGCCACCAACGTGCTGCAGGTCTGACAGGCCGCAGAAGGTTCCTTCCGTTCACTTCTTTCCACTGTGGCAAGCCGCTGACGGTTCCCACCGCTCTGCTCCAGCACGACTTTGCAATCCTATTTCTGTCGCTCGCTCTATATCCAGTGTGAGCCGGTGTTTCTTAAATGTGTCAAAATGTGTCCGATTTTTCAACATTTTCTGAGTGTGAAAAGACAGTTTTGTTGCACTGTTGCGTCATTTCACAGATGTCGCCTGTGGTAATTTTGCACTTTGACTTTATCAAGTTATCCTGTGATGTTGTCGAGCTCTCCCGCAGTCAGCTTAGGAAAGACTAAAGTCTGTTCAGGTTAATCATTCGCCTCCGCCTGCAAGCAGGAGCGAAAGATGGAGCTCGGGGCGGGGCTGGGAGATAGGAAGAGCAGGGCCGGGTGAGCTCGTGATGAACAGATGAGCGACAGAGAGAGAGAGAGAGAGAGAGAGAGAGAGAGAGAGAGATAGAGGAGCGATTGTGGACTGAAGAGGAGGAGGAGGAGGAGGAGAAGCAGGAAGTGAAAGGGGGAAGAGGAGGAAGACAACCGAAGAAGGGGGAGGAGAAGAAGAGGGGGATGAATTGAAGAGGATTTTGGTATGCAATGGGAGGAGGCTGTGGGAGCGACGCTGCATCCTCTGTGGGATGAAAAGGTCCATTTAGAGGGGCACACACACACACACACACACACACACGCAAACAGACACACACACGCAAACAGACACACACATGCGCACTCACACACATGCGCACACACACACGCAGACAGACACACACATGCGCGCACACACACACAGGAATGCACACACACAGACACACGTAAACGGACACACATGCAAACAGACACACACGCCCGCACACGCGTGCACACAGACACATGCGCACTCACACACACACAGGCACGCACGCAAACAGACACACACACACTACAGGAAGTAAATGCTCAGACTTGTAGCAGCGAGTGAGTGTTTGTTCCGCTCTTTGTTCCGTTCGGTTGGTTACTTCCTGTACAATCCAGTCGAGCACTCGCTTCACATTTATGAATGGACCTTCGTCGCCACACGGCCGGATTCAATGGGACTGAGACTGGGTACTTGAGCTGGACAGCAGCAAGAGTGATAGTTCATAAAGTATGTAGAGTCAGTCCACTCATTGGAGGCGTAAAAAGCTCCTTTTTTTCCCCCCAGTACAAATTTATTCTGGGGATCAGACGAGTTGATAAAACATTTATTTAGTGGGGACCAATCAGACGAATCTGATGAGTTACTGGTTAAAGTTCCATCCAGCTGCTCCTAAACCATCTTCTCGCTTCTGTTCCCTCAGTAGGATTGCTGCATGCCGCCGCCTTCACGTTTCCTGACAGTTCCCCTCCAACTCGTTTAATACAACTTAGCCTTTGACTCACAAATGTTTTTTTTCTTTCTCACTCCCAGCCTCAGCAGCAGAGCAGGCTGACGGTTTGCAGGCAGCAGGTCCGGTCAAGTCTATTCGAAGCGATGACGCGAAAATCCCCCCAAAAAACTTCGAAGGACTCGGATGACTGAAAAAGAACCTCAACTCAAGAGATTAGATTTATGGAGTCCAAGCGTCAGTCCAGCTGTCATCCTCAAACATCCGCGTCGGTTTCTGGGAAATGATCTTTGATCTTTTTTTTTTTTTCGTGTGTGATTGCATTGAAATGAAGCTCTGACTTGTGGGCCCGAGCGCAGATGAGCTTTTAAGCTCCGACTAGCATCCTTTAACACCAGCTGATATTGTTTGTTTACGAAGAGCGAGTTGAGCAACACTACGGGCGCTTTGGGTCGCCTGGTGCACATTCTGAGCGGTCCGAGACTCCGTTCACGCCGCTTTCTTCATCTGCTCTGAGGGCGAGCAGCTCCTGCACATGGCTCCACAGTGAAGTATGAGGAAGTGAACCACAGAATGAGGTGTGTTGCCCAGTGTAAATGCGCTTGTTATTCTGGCCAACTTGACTGTGACATCCAGCCGTAATCACTACCCAGAATGTATCACAACTGTTTGCTGTCTGAGCCTGGACCCAGGTGGCAGCGCCTCACTGGGCCGCCCTCACAGGCTGTTTGGAGTTTCGCTTTGGGATTTTGATTTCATTTTCATTTTTTCGATTGTCTTTAGCTGTGCTGAAGATCGGTGTCCATGCGATGACCCTGGTTTAGGATGGATGGATGATGGATAGATGGATGGATTGATGATTATGGTGGATGGATGGATGGATGGATGGAATGGATGGATGGATGGATGGATGGATGGATTGATTGATGATGATGGATGGATGGATGGATGGATGGATGGACGGATGGATGAATGGATGGATTGATGATTATGGTGGATGGGTGGATGGATGGATGGATGGATGGATTGATTGATGATTATGGTGGATGGATGGATGGATGGATGGAATGGATGATGATGGATGGATGGATTGATGATTATGGTGGATGGATGGATGGATGGATGGATGGATGATGGATGGAATGGATGGATGGATGGATGGTTATGGTGGATGGATGGATGATGATGGATGGATGGATGATTTGCTAGTTGCTGGCTCCCTGTACAAGCAACTGGTGATTAGGTTTCGGTGGTGGTCCAAAACCCTGAACAACGCAGGAAAGGTTAACAGATGTCGTGGTGGAGGTTTGCTCTCTCTGAGTGCTTCCAGTTAATTTAGGGTCTTGGCTGCAGTCTCCAGCAAGACGAGTGTGTGATTTTTGACTGAATAACGTCCGCGCGGACGCTTCCTGTCAGCCCGATCGATCGCGTGCGACACGAACCCACCTGCTGGCGCCGGACCGAAGGAGGAGCCTCGTTCTCCCGGTGGATCCGGCGCGGCGCGGCGCGACGGCATCGTACCTGAATTTGGGTCACCGCTTTGAACCGTCGAAAACTCCTTTTTTTTTAATCTTCCTCCTCCTTTCGCCCGCTCCGACTTTCGTGCTCGCACGCCGCTCAGACGCGCGCTTCCGCTCGCGTTGGGTGCGTGCCGTCTGGGAGGAAATAACCTTCTCGAACAATCAGCCTTTCGCTGCAATCAGCAGCAGCCAGACGAGACGAAGGAGGCGGCTCGGAGCTGCGGCGGCGGTGGCGGCGTGTCAGTTTCAGCGCCGAACCAGCGGGGAGTCCTGCATTTAGCTACTGTCTGGCCCAATTCATCTTATATAAAGCGCCGGGAGAGCGAACCGTAAAGAGAAACCTTCAGTTAACTAATTGCACAAACAAGTAGGTCGCGCCGAGCTCGGCGCTCCCGCGCTCCTCCGAGCTGAACTGCTGTCTGATGCGGGAGGTTTATATCCAGCGTAGGGTTAAAATAAGTTGGGATGCATCCCGGTGAGTTTCATCCTCCAGACTAATCAGGTCATTTCGCGAGAGGTTTTGAAAAGAGTCGGTCGGTCAGTTTTACGGTCCTGGAACGAGGTGTGGTCCATCAGGGACGCCGGGCGAGCGAAACCTCAGGTGGAACCGCGGCGTCAAGGCTTCCTCTTCGACTCGGCGACCTTTCCCGCCAAAGTTTTTGCGGATCTTCTTTCCAACTTGAAGACTTCCGAGAACGTCGGAAAAAGTCGCAGCGCCGTGAGCGGGGGGGGGGGGGGGAGTCCTGTAGGCGGGAGGCATCATAGGTCAGAAGGTCAACGGTCTCAGCTGAAGAGTCCAGAGTGCCTGACGGGCGTTTTCACTGGAACCTCTCAGGAAGGTTTCGCAAGTTCCTGGGCTGAAGAAGTTTCGGACATGGAGACCGTGGGGGGGGGGGGTCTTTGGGTCCCAGTTGAGTTGAAAAGTACCGAGCTAAAAATAATGTATTCATAGCTGTTTTTTTAACCATATACAACATTTTTGTTTCTGAATGTGTATTTATTGAAAGGTCTGAATTCGGTCAGAACTGCGTTGACGATGTCACGCTGCTCTACCAAGATGCCTCCCTCCCTCCATTATTTCCAGACGTGCCCCCCCCCCCTCTCCCCTCCATCGTTACGTCCAATCCAGCCATCAGGCAGCCGGCGCCTGCTGTTGGAGTCCCACGGCGGCTGTTCCGTGCTGTTGCCGCTGCTTGTTGCTGACATCCACAGTCTGCAGACAAAGCGATGTTCCCGCCGTTTGTTTTTTTTTTTTTTAACCAGCTCCTACACATCTGGCATCTGTTCTCCCACCGTGTAATGTGGGTGGTGTTGTTGTTGTTGTTGTTGTTGTTGTTTTTACCAGTTCCGTTGCTTAATGTTGATGTTTTAGACCCGATTCTTCATGCAGCGATAGCTCCAAACTTTTCTCGGGTGAACCGCAACCTCCGCCCGCGCTGACCCCAATTTACGAGGCTGTCGAAAGGCGCGTCCCGAGGAGGGGGGAAAAAACAAGGGGGGAAAAACGGTAAACAACTAGCGAGGAATGGTCCGGCTGTGCGATTTTTGCTGAGGGGGGGGGGGTACTCTGGCATTCAAATTTTAGCCCCCTCGCGCCCGCGTCAGCAAGTCCACCGCGATAAACGACTCTCAGGACCGTTTCCCCCTTCCCTTCCAGCTGGCTCGCTGGCTCTCACCGAGCAGCCCGACCGGACCCCGTTTGACTCATTCGTGGCCATTCTGAGTAGACATCCCCCCGCCCCCCCGGCCGGACCCCTTGAACCTTTCTCGGAGCCCGGACCCTCCTGATTGAACAGACCCAATGGCAGACAAGCCCGGACGCGCTGTCTCAAACGACTGCACGACAATTAATCTTAAACGAAACCGGGCGTCGCAGCTCCCTAGAGACCCCCTCCCCCCCACCCCCTTTACACCACCTGACCAATCATGTTACCAGAATAAGAGTCAGTTTTGATGTCTTCCACATTATAAATAGAATAAGTCGTTATAAGTTTCCCCACGAGAGGAATTACACAAAGACGCGAGTGCGAGTCTCTCGTCTCCCTCCACCTTTCTTCTTCTCCTTGTATATACGCCACTAAATCACCGCTTGTTGTATTTCTACCGACGGCTCGACTGTCACATTAAGCTACGTGCAGTCGCTGTTTCTTCTGTTCAACTCTCTGGTTTTGCGTCCGTGCGAGCGCGTCTCCTTCCCTGCTGCTTTCGTCGCTCCACCTTCGTCCCCCTCACCCGCGCTCACGCTTCACCGCAGCGCCCAGACGACCTGCGCTGATTTCCAGGCGGCAGACGGCGCTGGGCTAAAGACGGAGGCGATACAGCAGAGGCGTATCCAAGGCGACGGACGGCCGATCTGCAGCTGCAGTCACACGGGAAGCAGTCGAGCGCAGCGGTCGAGCGCAGCCGGAACAGCCCCGGTCGGTGACCCCGACGCGGCTCCACCCGAGCGGGACTCGGAAAGAACAGGCTCCGCCTTCTAACCAGCGGGAGTCATCGGATCGGGTGCGTGTGGTTGTGTGTTTGCAGGAAAATCTCGACGGACGCTGCGTCGACGGGACGACTGCCAGTCAGTCACACCCCAAGCGCTCCGTCCCTCGATAAACCGCTTGACGAACACTGCTGCCACATCCGCAGAGGTTTTCTTGTGAACGCTCAGCAGACTGCCACTCCCAACTTTCAATATTTCACCTGCACATTGATGCTGGTTACTCACACTAGTTCTAACCGAAGTAATTCGATTGATGCTGGCAGATTTTTGTCTTTTTAAGTCGTGATTAATCTGCTACTTTGGTACTTTTCTGCATAAATGATCGCAGTGCACATGGGCACTGCTGGCATATTGCACCTTCTCATGTAACTATGGGACACATTGCAATGGAAAGTGTCATAGAGGTGCGTTCACTCCATTCGTGCCCATAAACTCGACTGACTTCAGGGTTTCATTCTGCAGAGCTCCGTATAACTTACGCCCAACCCCTTTCAATCATGCCTTCATCACCCTCACCCAACGCTCTCTCAGGTACAGCCCCGAGAAACCAGTACATCTGAGTACAGAGAGTACGTCTCCACCGCTCTTGAGTGGAGTGCTGCCCTGCGTACTTCCTCCGTCGCATCCCGTGTTTTTTTCCCTTCCGTTCGGTCGGATCAGCTGTTGGACCGTCAGCCGTGAGGCGTCCTGTACCAGAGGAAAGGAGCTCAAAGACGTCACGAAGTCGTCCCAAGAGTGCCATCTCTGTAATGTTAAAGGTCTCATTCGTTACATTGTCTGTACCGCTTATTAATCGGTCACTACGGGTCGCGGGAGGTGCTGGAGCCCATCCCAGCTCTTTGCGGGTGAAGGCAGGGCACACCCCGGACAGGTCGCCAGGGCAACACAGAGACAAACAACCGCCCACGCACCCACTCGCACCACACGGACAATTTAGAACCACCAGTTGCATGTTTTTTGGACTGTGAGAGGAAGCCGGATGATCCGGAGAGAACCCACACATGCACAGGGAGAACATGCAAACGCCACACAGAAAGGCCCCAGCTGGGCGCGAACCCTGGCCCTTCTTGCTGTGAGGTGATAGCGGCAACCACCACGCAGCCCGAATGTTCAAGTGGCCCTATTTGACACATTCTGGATGTCTTTGTCTTCGTATGCAAGTCCACAATGACAGAAATTCATCAAGCTCTTTTTCTCAAACACCGTATTTCA
>JASSRZ010000042.1:15712586-15724149 GCA_032164315.1 Malacoctenus gilli
GACTATAAGGCGCACTGTCAGCTTTTGAGAAAATTGGAGGTTTTTAGGTGCGCCTTATAGTGCGGAAAATACGGTACCTGGTGTGGAAGTACCCCCCGTAGAAACCATGTTGACGTGTTCTGGGTAGTTAAGGGATGTCCTCCCAGGCTGTGTTTGAGGCTCTGTGTGTTCTTCCACCCCTCGGCGTGCGAGCCAGTCACGTGACCTGCTGTCTGTCTCCTGTGTCGTTGTAGCCGAGCGCAGTCCAGCCTCCAGGCAGCAGACACAACATCCAGCACTTGTTGACAGGAACGTCTCCCCCCCCCTCCCCCAAGTGCTTTTTTTTTTTGTTTGTTTTGTTTTGTATTCTTTGACTTTTTCCTCCCTTCGTTCTATTTATTACCTGTGTAACTGGGTGTTTGTAACACGAGACACTTCCGGGTTGTTGGGTCCTGTCCGGCTGACACTTGAGTGGTCGTTTTCTAATAGGCACTAACGGATCGACACTAATTCCGAGGCCCGGGTGTGTTCGGCCGGCGCGGAGCGCTTCCTTAACGGTCGAAGGTGTCCACCCGGCGGCTCTCCCGCGCGACTAACCGAGGTCGAGACGTTGCCTTCCTTTTTCACTGGACACCTGTCTTCTCTTCTTTCTTTCAGCTAACCATCTGAAGCGTTGGGATGTTTTTGTTTTCTTTTTTTTTTTCTTTTTTTTAAATTTCTCCTCTGGACTCTAAACTGTCCCTCCTTCCCCGTCCCTCCAAAAAAAATGGGAAACCTGTGTTCAAGAGAAAAAAAAATCACAAGAGAAATAAAAGGAGAGGTGGGGCCGGGGGGGGAGGGGGAGAAACAAACAACTTGTTGTGCTGGGAAGCTTCCAAGCACGCGACATCATGGACGTTCGTCCCCCTTCCCCTCCTTACCCCGACCATCATCACCTCAGCGGACGCGCAGCTCTCCATTCCCACCACGAGATGGCGCCTGGAGCCTGAAAGGAGGAACAGCAGACAGAGAAAATGGACTGAGGGTTAAGTGGAGGGGGGGGGGGGGAGAAGGCCCTGCAAGTTGAAGTCCAGGTACAGGGTGGAGTGGAAGGGGAGGTGGGGGGGGGGGAGTCACCATGTGGTGGTGAGTGGGAGATAAGAGACTGATGCCTTCATTGTAATATCTTCTGGCCTTTCTGCCTTCATTATCACTCAAGCAAGTCACTTATCAGGTTTGGGGGACGCGAGTATTACCACGTTTGTTTATTTTTCAGTCGGAGTCTTGGAGCGAAGAGCATGCAAGATCATCATCATCATCATCATCATTTAAATCTATGCATTATTTTTATTCTAATTATTTTTATTGCTCCAAGCCATAAGGAGAGAGATTCCATTGTAATGGCATATAGGAGTTGTAATGGATCCTTTGTTGTTGTTTTTTTTTCTGTTTATTTGGTACATTGTCTGTATTGGGGTTTTTTTTTTTTGTAATGTATTGCCTTACATTGATTCATAGAGAAATGGTTCAAAAAAGGAAAAAAACATTAAGTTAACAAATGTAAAACTGCACTGTTGGACTTGACTGTAAATTATTTTGTTAGAAGACTAAACAGGTGTAGCATTTGGCCCACCTAGTGCCTTAACGTTTGGATCTTGATTTTACTGCCATATCTGCTTCTTCCTCTAGTTTCTTTGCAAGACCAGATAAATCTTAACTCTTCCATCGTTTGTTTGTTGTTTTTTTGTTGGGATTTTGTTTTTCTTTTTGTTTTTTTGTTTTTTTTAAAGAAACAGCCACACGTGTGTGGATTGACCTGAACTTACTCCTCTCTTCTGGTTTGAGTATATAAAGTATATATTAGATTACCTCTTTATGGACACATTGCAATGGAGTGTGTGTCCGAAAAAACCGAAAGTCCCCCCAACACACACACACACACACAAGCAACAGTTGGCTTCATATCGTGATCGGAGGAGGACGGACGGAAGCCGGCCGACGACACGGCCGAGCCCCCCCACCCCGTTAATGCAAAAGGGCCTCCGGGCGGTGTACATAGAGAGACAAGAGGACTACGGAATACCTCCACAGTCTTTTTTTTTTTTTTTTTCTTTTTTGTACCTTTTGTTCTTTTGTTCGGTTAAGACAAAAAGAGAAAAAAAAGCACTGGAACTACAATCTACTCTTGTCTTGGATAATTTGCATGGTTATATTGCATTGGAGTCCGCACTGATGGATATGTCAATAAACATATCTGTATCATTCCTGGCCCACTGGTCTGCGCTTGTTGAAGGTGTCTTATTGAGCCCAATACTGGAGATCAACTTCAAGTCCAACGACTGCTGCAAATCACAGGAACAGTGAATGTCCATTCATATGAGAGTTGCCATACTGTCGTATCACGATCAGTTCCCATTAAAGACATATTTAAGCCATAATGGACATTTAAATCAGACATGTCTTCTAAAATTCAGCTTGAAGACTAACCTCAGGGAAATGTAGTTAATGATACTGCTATTTGTGTCCCAAGTCAAATCATACCTGACCCACATGTGGGTCCCAGCCCAGTGTTTGGGAAGCATTGACTTGCATTGCACATTCAGTTGAACACTTTTTCCCCATCCTGGAACAAATGGAGCCGCCCTCAGCGTGCCAGTGACAGGAAACCAGCTTCAGGTGAGTTTAGATGGGGCTCACACCTGCTTTGGGCCCCCAGCCTCTTGTTAATACACTTGACTGAGCAGCAGAGCAGACGGGACGACTCGAATCAACAGTGTTGCACACGAACGTAACAAACGGTGCTTGCAACGCTTAGAAATGCTTCAGGAATGAGAAACTCGCTCTGCTGAATACTTCCAGCTTCTCGCAGCCTGATTCGACCAGAACCTTCACGTCGGAAGCGTGACTCTTCCGAGATGGACGTTTCTTCAAAATAAACGTCTTTGATTCGTTCAACACATCTGAACTGCGTGTTATCGGTTCACATATAACGCGTGATTGCACTGAAGATCACTTGCCTTCAATCAAGAAGTTAGGTTCCTAATTTGAGGGTTATTTGGACCCTTTTGGTGACACATCGACGCGCAGTTTGCTTTTATTTTGAAGGCGCCAAGGCATGTTTAGCTTCTAGCTTGAGCGCCGCTTCAGGTGGTCTCCTGGTCCGACTCACAGGACCCACAGCGCGCCGCTGAGACAGCAGGTGAGGACAGAACAAGTTCAGACTCCCGAACTCTCCCCGTCGCGTTCACTCGTTTGGTGGAAAACTGCGCAAACTTTCACGTCCGCCGTTTTTTGAGGGGGACATTCGATACGCGCGCGCGTGACTGCGCTAACTTGGAGGAACTTAAGTCACCGAATGCTTCACCGCGGTTAGCCGCTCGTGTGTGTAAGATTAAACTGCACCACGAGCGTTTTCAGAGGCACTGCCTTTCATTCATGTTGTAGGGGCGGCACGACGGAATCACAAGCTGACTGTGATGGTGTGTGTGCCCCTCCAGGACCCCCTCTAAAATCGCCACTATGCATTTCCTTGCACCAAAACGCCCCAACTATAGTCTACAGGACCGTGACATGCTACAGTCTCGTGTACATCAACTTAGTTAGTCGCTGCAATCTTCTCTGGCTCTGATTTGAGATTCTTGACTATCTGGGGCAGCCACCAGGGGGCACTGTGTGGCTCGTCGGGTCAGTGAACGCAGCATGCGGCACTAAATTTGGACGTGAGAAGTTGAGTGCTTTTGTGATTCCCACATAAGGTTAAAGAGGGAACGCGTGATGAGGATGGTTAGAAACGCTGTCTGTTAAACGAGAGGAGAACATGTGTTGGTTCCAAAGGAAGGAGGCGCAGGGACGCGTTTTGGGAACCACTGGTTCAACTGGTTCGTCCTGCAGATCCAGTACTGGGCCATGAGGGCCTCCAGCACAGCACAGTGGTTCCTCTCTGACAGTGTCGCCCTCGCGGCTTCTCTCCGTCTCTCCCTTCAGCCATGTGGTGGGTGCTGTGGTCGCTGGCCGCCGCGCTGGCGCTGTTCTCCTGCCTGGACGTGTGGTACTTCCTGCGGGTGGCGGCGGTGGTCCTGCGCGCCTGGTTCCAGCCGCCGGTGTGGGACATCACGGCGGAGCAGGCGGTGACCGGCAGGGTGATGCCGCGCGACATCGACATGTGCCACATGAACAACGCCCGCTACCTCCGCGAGTGCGACTTCGCCCGCTTCTCCCTCTACATGCGCAACGGCGTGTTCAAGGCGCTGCGGGCCCTCGGGGCCTCCATCGTGGTGGGGGCCACCACCATCCGCTTCCGCCGGGCCCTGTGCATTGGTGAGGGCTACGAGCTGAGGAGCCGCATCGTCAGCTGGGACGACAAAGCTTTTTACTTGGAGCAGAGGTTCGCATCCAGCAAGGACGGGCTGGTGTGCGCCGTCATGTACTGCAAGCAGAACGTCATCCGCAGCAGTCCGGACAAAGTCATGCAGCACCTGTGCAAAAGAAAGGTGGGAGTGGCTAAAACGGGTACCTGAGTGTAGAGGGGGGGGGGGGGGAGCGGGACTTGAACTCGGGCTGGATTGACCTGTGGGGTCCGGTCTCTTCCAGGTGGAGTGCCCCGAGTTCCCAGAGGACCTGCAGCACTGGGTCAGCTACATCTCAGCCAGCAGCCAGGCCCTGCGGGCGGAGAGCGGCCTGCAGGACAAGGACAAGTAGAAGCTGGCTTTGGCTGCTGACAGCAGAGGAGGGGGGGCTGCTTTCAGACAGCATGGGGGGCCCCTCAGGGGACCCAACATCTGCAGGGACAAGAAGAGGCCCCCCCCCCATCACTTCTTCAACACACACGTGCCTTTTACAGTCACCACTTAAAGCTTAAGTTGTATTTAACAATTGTCTAGTGTGTGACTTCATTTAATAGCAGCAATAAAAACAATAAAGACTCTTTTTTATTATCTATATATTTTGGATTCCAACCACACGGGTTCTTGTCCACTACACACGATTCAAAGATCCTGTAATTAACCCGTTTGCCTCAGGGGGCGCTCATATGGAACGATGGCCCTTTCACCTGCTATGAGAGGACAATGGAAAGCTGATTATTAACCATATTGGAGATAATTTAACAGGAGACAGCTCACTCCACACACATGAAAGGCAGATGATGAAGCCTGATGGCTAAACCGGCCTGTTAGCAGGTTAACCAGACAAGAGTTACATAATAACTGAGGAGCCTACGTTTAAGCTCCTCTGGCTTACTTGTGTTTGGTTTTTCACCTCTTGTCAAACCCAGACCCGCTCTTATTTTGTAGGTTCCTGCTTGAAAATGACAAACCGACAATTTCTCAGCAGCAACAACGACTTGTTTGAATCATTATGGTGTCAAAATAAAGGGTAACACTTGATCAGTTGTGTAAATATTTTTTTTTATCAACAGTTAAAAACGAAAAAAAACACATTTCTCCCTATACAAATGAGGATTAACTAAGAAATATGGTGATATTTGTCAGCCTGTAACATCGGCTGTGGTCGTAGCAGGTCATCACGTGGTTTCATCTTACCAGCGTGTTTGCTTTATCTTTTGTTTACAGAAGACAAACTGTGTCCACAGACTCCACATTCACCTATATTAAAACAAATACATGAAAGAGGTTTTACAGGACCGGCGAGGGGTAATTTACATAAACGTCCTGGCAGTTCGACCAATCAGCTTCCCTGTCGTCACAAACACGGAAGTCGTGTCACTTCAATCTACCGGTTTCTTCAAATCGTAACGCATCCAATGGGCGCACACCCTCCGCGGCACACGGTGAGTGTTCCTGCACTTTTAAAGGTTTTTCCTCGTTGGTGTCATTGACGTGTGAGGGGCGGTGAGGACATGTGGGGGGGCGTTTCAGCCGCGACCCTCCGCGGTTCCCAGCGTGTCCGCTGTCGGTGCAAGGCCACCGGCCGCTAGCTTCCCCCGCTAGCCGCTCGGCTAACGGATTTGGCCGTGACAGCAGGTTGGCGAGCGGAGCCGCGTTAGCAGCGCTCCTCTCAAGGTTGAAGCGTCTCATCGCGGGGGCGTGCTGCTCCGGAGGGGGGCTGCCTCATGGAAGTGCCCCCCACCCCCGCCCCCCCTTACTACTGCGGATGAAGGTGGCAGGACTCAGCAGGACACCGCTGGACCACACGGAGAGGAAGAAGTGAACTTATCAGTCGCGCGCATCTGTCGCGTGCGCAGGAAGAGCAGCAGATGCGGCGCTTAACCTCGGTCGCTTCCAGCTGCACGGAAACAGCAAATTCTTGTCTTAGCGTCAAGTTTAAACGTGAAGTTATTGGAGTCAAAATAAAGGAGAGTTGCTGAGGTTGGTTCTTGAAGCAGCCGGAAGTCGTAAGACATAGAAATAGCTGCGTGGACATGGTTATGACGCTCACGCGCTCACTAAAACGTCTCGTGCTGACATATAGCTTCTGGTCCATTAGCAAACGGGTGTAAAGAAAGTTTGTTTGTCTGTGTTTAACACAAAGTTAAGTGTCTTTAAGTGTTGCTGGTGTGTTTAGTTTGACATCAACAATCCTGCACCAGCTTCCTCTGACATATGATATTGTGACGTGGACAGGTGGACCTGTGTGGACATTGTCATATGTGTCCTGTGCAAGTGTATCAGAGCTGCAGGCGTCTCTGCTGGAGCTGTTCTGTCTCTGCTGCTGGAAGCTATATAATTCACGTCTGTGAACAGAGTCCAGTCACGTGTGTTGGTCTTATTGTCCTATCTGCGCCTCTGTGACGTCAGCCAGCGGCGGGACGGCTCGCCGGCGACTCTTCACGTCACCCCTGTCTTGTCGTTCCAGAGAGATGTTGCTGCTGGCGCTGTTCACCCTCCTCCTGCTCTTCTGCAGCCTGGATGTGTGGTACTTCCTGCGGGGGGCGCAGGTGTTCCTGCAGGCGCTCTTCCAGCCCCGGGTGGGCGACATCCTGGCCGAGCAGAGCTTCCCCGGCATGGTGCTGCCCCACGACCTGGACTACATGGGCCACATGAACAATTCCCGCTACCTGCGGGAGTGCGACTTTGCCCGCTTCCACCACTACATGAGGAACGGCCTGTTCATGGCCTCGTGCAAACTGGGCGCCCGAATGGTGGTGGGCGCCTCCACCATCCGCTACCGGCGCTCGCTGGCCTTCCGCGAGGCCTTTGAGATTCGGACCCGAGTGATCGGCTGGGACGACAAGGCCTTCTACCTGGAGCAGCGCTTCGTGTCCAAGCGGGACGGCTTCGTGTCGGCCGTGATGCTCTGTCGGCAGAACGTGGTGCGCTGCAGCCCCGAGACCATCATCGAGTTTGTCTGCAAAAAAAAGGTGAGCGCCGGATCTCCTACCTGCGCTTCTCCAGTCAAAGCCTGCAAAAACAGTCCTCAGAGGGTTAATGATGGACTGCACAGATCACTGAATGATCAACTTTTTGCTCTTTTAGTCCAGTTTATCATTGGTGATACATTGATGTTCCAGGCTAGTTAAAGGAGGCCTTTTCTGAACTTTTACCCCACTGACTGGAGAACCCCCCCTCTTGGTGCATTGACCCAGTAGGCTCATGTTGAGCTCAGTGAGGCGTTGCTTCAGTCTGCACTAAATCACACGTTCACCACGAGTGACGCACAGAGTTGTCGTCATTCCGACTTTTCCACAGGCCCACGTCTCCTCTCACTGGGCCGCCATGTCATTTATCATCGCTGTTGTCTTTGACTTTGCTTTTTTTTTGCCCCCTCAAGGTGCCCAGGCTTTTGCTATTTGCCTCCATAGTTTAGATACCACACAGTGGTTGTGAGCGCACCCCCACAGGTCATCTCAGGTTCAGGGGACACGCTGAGCTGCAGCGGTGAAACTTTAATCGGAGCAGCTCTGATGACAAGAAAACGAGCGTTCAGAGCAGACGTTGTGTTGAAGGGGAAACTTGCTGATTGAATTACAGTCGATCTCTCTAGATATACAGAGTCAAGATGTGGTGTCAGAGAAAAGCCAGGAAGTGAGTCACAGCTGACGAGCTTGAGCCTGTCAACTGAAGATGTCGTTGGGGGGTTGATTTAATCCAAGTCCTGATGCCCTTTTGACACCCCCCCTCCCTCCCGCTGTGCTCTTGGCTGCAGGTGGAGTGTCCCGCATTCCCCGAGGACCTGAACCACTGGATCAGCTTTATCGCAGCCAGCAGCCAGGCGCTGCGAGCGGAGAGCGGACTGGAGGACAAGAACAAGTGAAGCACAGCCGCAGAGCCGCAACGTCGCGGGCGTCGTCGCATATCATAAGCACTTCATTCGCACACGTCTTCAAACACACATCGACACACGACCGTTTAGTTGACCTCCAGGTAGAAAACATGGTCCCTCTTGGGACCCCTGAGCTATGAACTTTGACCAGGTAAATCGCATAGTTTTATTGTGCCGTCAAAATACGGATTTCCTCTGATGGAATTGAAAGAAAAAGCTTGTTTTTCTTTTTTCTTTTTTTAAAATCACGGACGACAAGCTTCATGCACCTTTAAATCTCCTAAACTTGAGTAAAGCATGTAGCTCAGACTTCCCCAGCATCAGTGCATGTTCCGGAAGGGTTCGGTGCCTAATTTCTTGTAGTTTACGGCGAGGGAGAGTTCCAGTTTATTGACAAAAGGATCCAATATAGGAATGAACACTGACTCAAGTTTGAATCCTTTTTATCAGTATTTCGCTAAGTGAGAGAAAAACAAATCCAGCTCTAAGAACTCATGAAAAGGGAGTATTTTTATGAGTGGGTTGGGGGGGGGTCTGGTGTTCGACCAAATACATGCATCTAAGTACTCATTCCTCTCGCA
This sequence comes from Malacoctenus gilli, assembly GCA_032164315.1. Classification (NCBI taxonomy): domain Eukaryota; kingdom Metazoa; phylum Chordata; class Actinopteri; order Blenniiformes; family Labrisomidae; genus Malacoctenus; species Malacoctenus gilli. Next base: position 15,721,346 of record JASSRZ010000042.1, read on the forward strand.
TGTGGAAATGCTTGAACTATGACCAGCGGGTGTTTGCAATGCCGACACGGAGTCGGCCTACGACGCACAATTTAAAGAAAAAAAACCCCGAATGTCCAAACACTGGTTTGCTTTTCGTCGGAACGGCTGTCGAAAAATATTCGCCGACCTCCGATTTGCACTTGAGTTTGCAACCAAGCGTCTCCCGCGCGCGACGGGGGGCCCGAAACCCCTGCGCTGGATCTCCTTCGGCTGAGGAGGGCGCCCGTTCGTCCGCGGCGACGCGCTCTGTTCCCTGCTATTTCTCACGTCTGATTGGTCGCTGACTCCTCCCTCCACATGTGAACGGGCACTCGATTAGATCAGACGAGGGAACGGTGTGGTGAGTTAATCGGCTGATAACCAGCTCTGTTGCGTCTCATCTGGCCTGTGAGTGTCTGGTGGAGAAGCAGGAGGAGTCGGTCGGCAGGTCGGGCGCCGTCGGCAGGTGACAGACCAACAAAACCTGTTTGATTCCAACATCTTTGACAAAATGTATTGTCTTTTTTTTTTCCATTTATTTATAATGTATTGAACTGAAGCTGCAGACTGAACGTTATTTATTGTGTCTGACATTATTTAAATGCATTTAAAATAAAGAGGCACTGGAAACTGTTAAAGTCACTGGTTCTTCTCATCGAGTATCTTCCTGTGTGAATACACACGGTACTTTACCGTGGACTGGTGCACAGCAGTACCAGTACTTTCAGTTTTACTTGTTCAGTGAAGCAGGACTCCACCTCCCAGCCAGTCTTCAGGAGAGGAAGTGTTTTCAGTTTAAAGGTCTGAATTTTATTTTAATGCAATTTCAAAATAAACTTATTTTAGTACCCCATCAAACACACATTTTGTTATAAATGTATTCTCTGTTGGCTTATGTATAAAACATTTTATAAGTAGACAGCTAAACATACACAGGTTTTTAAAGTGCAAGATATTGTTAAACATTTGGATTCATTGTCTGCAACGTTCATACAACACACAATCCAACAGTTGTATTATTATAAAATATGACATACGTTTTACAATCAGTGTTCAGGTTAAAACCAGCAGCAGAGTAGGTGGGACGTACCGGAAGTGTCTGTTCTGGTGTTGAGATATTTTATTTTGAAGGTTCCGCAGCGGAGGCTGGGTCGGGGCTTGACTTCCGGCGTCCTCTTCCTGTAAACAAAGCAGCTGTCGTCGGAGCTCTCCGCATGTAGTCGTTGCTGGCGTCCCGTCGATGATGGCCGGGGCCGGGCTGCTGCTGGACCGGGACCACTTCAACTGCTCGGTGTGCCTGGACACGCTGCGGGAGCCGGTGACCATCCCGTGCGGACACAGCTACTGCTCCGAGTGCATCCGCGACTACTGGGACCAGGACGACTTCCACGGGGTGTTCGTGTGCCCGCAGTGCCGCCAGAACTTCACTCCGAGGCCGCCGCTGGCCAGGAACACCGTGCTGGCCGATGTGCTGGACAAGCTGAAGAGCAGCGGGCTGCGGGAGGACCCGGCGGCGGCGGCGGCGGCGGCCGCGGGCCCACAGGTGGCCCAGGCCGGCGACGTGGAGTGCGACGTGTGCCCCGGCGGCAGCAAGAGCAAGGCCGTCAGCTCGTGCCTGGTGTGCCTGGCCTCCTACTGCGACCTCCACGTCCGGCCCCACTACGACTCCGCTGCCTTCCAGAAGCACCGGCTCGTCGCGGCCTCCAAGCGGCTGCAGGACACCATCTGCCCGCGGCACGACAAGCTGCTGGAGGTCTACTGCCGCACGGACGGCCGCTGCATCTGCTGCCTGTGCCTCACCGACGAGCACCGGGGCCACGACACGGTGCTGGTGGAGCAGGAGGTCCAGCTCAAGCAGGTACCGGGCGGCTGAGCTGCGGACTGTCTCGGTGGGACAGAGCTCCGGGCTACTGTAAAAGTACAAAGTCCGAGTATAAATACCGAGTCCTGGAGAGATCCTGAAGCTGGTTGCTGTCCACTAGGCGTCAGTGTTGTCACTTCCGGGTCCTTTAAAACTCCCAGGAACCAATCATGTTTCAGCAGTTTCAGCTGAACTTGAGTGTTTTTTTATCGGTTACCTGGCAACAGGACAAAGTAAAAGGCTTAAAATCAGGATGAAATGACCTAAAAACAACAAGTCAATGATTCTGATTCTACTGCAGCTCGCTCACATAGTGAGCTAATATGCTAATAGCTAATAAAGTCCCCTAAAAGTCTCCATGACTGGGATGTTTTCACAGCAACAGGTTGGAGACATGAAGCAGAGCTCCCAGCTGAGGACTCAGCAGAGAGAGAAGGATGCCCAGGAGCTCCGTCAGGCCATGTTCTCCGTCACCGTGAGTGCCGATTCACTGTTCCATCCCTCCGCCCGCACCGCCTGTGTCTCATCGCCCCCACCCCCCCAACACGTCCCTTCGGCTCACCTTCGCTGTCCCCGTGCGGTGTCATCCCCCCCCAGCGGTCGGCCCACAACGCGATCGAGGAGAGCGACGCCGTCTTCGCCGAGCTGGTCCGCTCCATCAAGCTGAAGGGCTTCGAGCTGAGGGAGCTGGTCAAGGCCCAGGAAAAGATGGCCGTCGGCGAGGCCGAGCGGCTGCTGGCGAAGGTCCAGGAGGACGTCGCCGAGCTGAGGCGGTCCGAGGCGGAGCTGGACGCGCTCTCCCAGGCCGACGACCCCGTCCAGTTCCTGCAGGTACTGCTCGCGAGGTTCCCGTGGGCGTCGGTGTCCCGGCGGGGGGGGGGGGGGGGGGGGGGGGGGGGGGGGGGGGGGGGGGGGGGGGGGGGGGGGGGGGGGGGGGGGGGGG
>JASSRZ010000042.1:15725746-15739075 GCA_032164315.1 Malacoctenus gilli
CCAGTTCCTGCAGGTACTGCTCGCGAGGTTCCCGTGGGCGTCGGGGTCCCGGCTGCCCCCCTCCCCCCCCCCCCCCCCGCGCTGACCTCACCCTGTCGTCTGTGCGCAGAGCTGCCAGGCCCTGCAGGCCTCCCGCCCGGCTTCCCTGACGCCGGCGCCCTCCGTCAACCCCGCCTCCAAACTCTCCTTCAGCCCGGTGATCAGAGCCGTCACCGACTTCAGGGACCTGCTGCAGGAAGTGTGCCAGGGGGGCTTTGTTGGCATCTACGAGAGAGGTGCGCTGACACAACACGATGCGAAGGTGGTACCTTTTTAGTTCCTCTCCATTGAGCCTGGTTCACGGCCCCCCCCCCTCTTCTGCAGTGAAAGACGTCGCCATCGTGGAGCCTCAGGACGCGGCGAGAGCCGCCGACGCGACGCCCCGTGGCGACGGCGGGCCTGCAGAACAAACGGAGGCTCCAGCACGTGAGTCCCAAACACAGCTTCAGCGCTGAACGTGTTCAGCAAAGCGTCCACTAGGCGGCAGCACCGGGTCAATCTTGCACAGCGGACACTGTCCACCAGGCTTCCCCTTGAACGCTTTGTCTGTCCTCTGGTCTCTTTTATTTTTTTTTTCCCCCGCAGCCGTCGCACCGCTCGGCCTGGACCAAGGCGCCGTGAACCCGTTCAACCCCTTCCTCAGCCCGGCGGTTGCCACGCCCACTTTCACCATCTCACCTTTCGGTAAATAGTCATTAAAGATAATTTGCCACCCCAACCGACGTGGACAGACCCCGTTTTTTCCACACTGAACCGACCTGGCGCCGGGTCCGTGAGAGTTCAGACTGCTCAGGGGAAGGCCACCGCGACGTCGCGGCGTCTCGCCGTGTCGCGGCAACAGGAAGTGGAACCACCCACCCCCCTGCTGGTCGCTCCGGGACGGAACGGGTCCCCGATCCAAAGTCTAACCTCCTTCTCCGTCTGCCTCAGGCTCCAAGCTGTCGTCGGGGTCCCGGCAGAGGCACCTCCACCGGAGAGCTCACCCGAGGAAGAAGTGAGCGGGGCGAGGAGGAGGAGGAGGGGGGAGGAGCTCTGGCCGGACTCGCTGCTCCCGCCGCTCCGACGTCACCTCGTTGTTTACTTTTAGTAGTCGTGTTTTGTTTTTGTTTTTTTAAAGGAAAAAAAAACGCATTTCAGTGCGAGTGAAACTCTGTAGATTGATATTCTGCTTTTTTGTTAAAAAAAAAATATTTACAACAATCAAACAAAGTGTGTTTTTTGTGTGTGTGTGTGAGTGAGTGAGTGTGTGTGTGTGTAGAGCCAGAGAGCTCCACGCTGGACACGTCGTCGGTGTATCACAGGGCAAACACTGAGCACACAGTGACGCTGGTCACAGTTCAGTCACCGGTTGACCCTCCAGCGTGAGGTCACGTCACAACTTGCCAGAGTGACAAAACATCCTTCGGTGGAGCCTTTAGCACCTCCCTCAGAAATGAGCCCACTGGTCCTCACTTGTATAGGAAAGGACGTATTTGTCCAGTCTTTACCGGCATTATGAGAGCATCATACAGCTGGTGTGTTTCTGAGCGTTGGCCCAGACCGCTCCCATCCCGTCAGGCCGTACACAAAGGAACAGGGCGCCGCTGCCGCGGATGAGTCATTACAAGAAAACTCAAAGGAAGCATTACATTTGGGTGCTAAAGCAGTTAGCATTGGAGCTTGCAGCATGTTTAGAATCCCACTGGAGTCTCCCTGCTGACTCCTTTTTGTGTGATGAATACATTCAAATGTTTAGACTTCTATTTTACGAAGGACGATTGTCTGCTCGGTCCACACGTTGCGAGAACTCCAAAGTAAGCAAGTCCTGCCCTGTTTGCACCCAGTTTGTCCTCAGTCCATCAAATAAACTCTATTTTTCTGATGGTCACAGTGAGAAAGGGGGACGGCAGGTGTCCCCAAAGACTGTCTTCTGTCCTCCTAATGGAAAATGGACGAAGCACCCTGTGACTTCACGCTGTCTGCAGTGTCTCAGCCAAGTCCCTCTGGTGTCCTTCCATCCAGCCAGCTGGTGCTGAGACACTCCAGGCTTCGGTCTGTCTTGACAGTCCGACCAGGAAGCAGGTAGGTGAAACCACAACCTGGAAGCAGGTGCTGTGTGAAACTGTCTCTCTCTCTCTCTGTGGTGACGCACCAAAACAAACTACGGGCCCAGCCCTCAGAGAAGGTGCTGGAACAGGACGTCCCCGCCCTTTCAGGTCTGTCAGCTGTGACTGGAGGCCTCAGGGCCCAGCAGGAGACACCTGAGACGCTTGGCCTGGCCACACCCGCCAGGCCCCGCCCACCAGCGTTCTTGTCTTTGTGTACGGCTTGCGTCGGAGAGAGAGAGAGAGAGCGAGAGAGAGAGAGCGGTGGGATCATGGCGGCCTCGACCATTTCCGTGGAGCAGGAGCAGTTCTGCTGCCCGGTGTGCCTGGAGCTCCTGCGGGAGCCGGTGACCATCCCGTGCGGACACAGCTACTGCCTGGACTGCATCCAAGACGTGTGGGAGAGGCCCAAGCGGGACCAGCAGTACAGCTGCCCGCAGTGCCGGCAGCTCTTCAACCCCAGACCGCTGCTGAGCCGCAACACCGTTCTGGGTGAAGTGGTGGACAAGCTGCGGCGGAGCAGGCCTCCGTCCGTCCGCCCGGCGGCGGCGGAAGCCTCGGCCTCGGCCTCCTCGGCCTCCTCGCCGCCTCCCGGGGCCGTCCCGTGCAGCGTCTGCACGGGGCGGCCCAGCCGGGCGCTCAAGTCCTGCCTGGTCTGCCTGCGCTCCTACTGCGTGGCCCACCTGAGGGCCCACGAGGACCACTTCCGCGGAGGGGCCCACAAGCTCATCCCGGCCGTGGAGCGCCTGCCGGAGTGGGTGTGCCCGCAGCACGGGAAGCTGCTGCGCCGCTACTGCGCCGACGACCGGCGCTGCGTGTGCTCGCAGTGCGTCAGGGAGAGGCACTGGGGCCACGACACGGTGCCCGTGGCCGAGGAGAGGGCCGCACAACAGGTGGGTGGTAGTTATTGTAGGGGGGGGGGGCGTGTCATCTTCACTGACTGACTGTTACTTTGTCGCCTTTCAGAAATCGCTGCTCGATGCCGCCAATAAATCCTCACAGAAACTGCAGGAGATGGAGAAGGAACTTCGTTACAGCATTCGATTCGTCAAGGTGAGTGGAAGCCCCGCCCCCTTAAAGGGCTTCATTGACACATCACAGTGTGTGTGTGTGTGTGTGCTGGTAACTCAGGTGAGGATGCTCCCCCCCCCCCCGTCGCCAGCACTCCACGCAGGCAGCGGTGGAGGCGAGCGCGTGGGTCTTCTCCAAGCTCATCCGCTCCATCGAGAAGCACGGCAGCCAGGCGAAGGACCTGATGCGGGCGGAGGAGCGGGCGGCGCTCAGGCGGGCCGAGGAGGCGCTGGAGAAGGTCCAGGAGGAGCTGGCGGCGCTGGGCAGGGCCCGGGCCGAGGCGGAGGCGCTGGCGGACACCGACAACCACGCCTACTTCCTGCAGGTTAGTAGGCCCCCCTCGACCCCTGACCTCGAGCAGGTCGGGGGTGTCAAACGTGCGACACGTGGACCCGCGCTGGACAGGCCCAGGAAACGTCCGGTGCCAAGTTGTGACGCGGCGTTCGTGTCGTCTCGCTGCAGAGGAGCAAATCCCTCCGCATCCCCGCGGCGACCGTGGAGATGCCCAACGCCGACGAGCTCCCGTACGTGCTGTATCGGACCACCCGGCAGACTCTGGCTGAGCTGAGGGACAGTCTGGGAGAGAAGCTCCAACAGGAGTTCGACAGGATATCCAATAAGGGTGCGTTTACGTCAGACGCTCCTTCGAACGCGGCGTCCTCAACGTCCACTGATGGTTTTTCTGTTTATCGGCCTTCCAGAACTCTCACTGAAGGAAAACAGCAATCCAGGTAGCTTCGAAAGAGCGACAGGTGCGTGCACGTCTTTGACTTCTGCTCTCGTTCAACCATACAATAAAAGTGTTTGATTTATTGTCCAGGATGCTCCCAGTTCTCACTCTTGCAGCCTAATTCGTCAATGTTAGACAGGTGTTAATGTGTCAATTTGATCTCGTTTTATTTGACTTGTATTCGCTCTTTTAGTGATTATGTTGATTAAAAAACATTCAGAAGATTAAAAGGAAAAAAATAGTTTTTTCCACAACACAAAACATAATTTTCTATCCCCCACAAAAAGTGCTTTAAAAAGGGATGAGTCCATTTTACTAAAATTTAATTCAAATTATAAAAAGCCGAGTTGCTCCATTCTGTCTGAGCTCCATTGAATATTTAGAGACGTAGAATTACAATAAAGGAGCAGAATGATAAATATTTACTGAGAAAATCAACACCTAGTAAATTAATATAAAAAATAATAGTCAAAGTTAAAGGATTTGTTTTATCACGTCGAAAAGTTTGTCTGTTTAAAAAAAAACAACAGCTTTTGAGCTATTAAACTGACATTTTGAACTCGGTCGCCACCTTGTGGACAACTGGTTGACACGCAGATACAGACTGCTTCACCTACTGGACCATCAACAGACATAGGGGTTGTGAGTGTGTTTTGGGGGGGGGGGGTTCAGGGGTTTACAGTTTACTATCAGCATTTGTGTGTTGTGTATTTAGGTCATCCTGTTCACTGGAACTGAAGTGGTCAGATTTTTGTCCTTTAAACAGTGTCGTTTCCTCCAGCAGCTGAAGAGGTGGACGCGGTGCACAACACGGGAGTAAAGAGCAGAGATGACCTGCTGCAGTGTGAGTAGCCCTCTTCGCCACCCAATCAGCATCCTTTATCACTGACCCATCCAATCAGCTTCCTTCACCCCTCCTCCTTCCAGACTACAACAACCTCACGCTGGACCCAAACACGGCCAACCCGTACCTGAGCCTCTCGGACGACTACCGCGGCGCGGCCACGCACGCCACCCCGCGGCCCTACCCCGACCACCCGCACCGCTTCACCAGCTGGGCGCAGGTGCTGTGCCGGGCCGGCATGGCGGGCCGCTGCTACTGGGAGGTGGAGTGGGCCGGCAACGACGGCGTGTCCATCGGCGTGTGCTACCGCGGCATGAGCCGCAGCGGCGGGGGCCTCGACAGCAAGCTGGGCCACAACGCCCGCTCGTGGAGCCTGGACTGCTCGCCGTCGTATTGCACCTTCCGGCACGACCGCGAGAGCTGGAGCGCCGCCGCCGCCTGCGGCAGGAGGATCGGCGTGGAGCTGGACTTCCGCGCCGGGACGCTGTCCTTCTACAGCGTCTCCGACGCGCTCGTCCTGCTGCACACCGTCCACACCACGTTCGCCCAGCCCGTGTACCCGGGCTTCTGGGTGGGGCTGGGCTCCGCCCTCAAGCTGCGCTGGATGTCCGTGCTAAGAAACGAAGGATTTAACGGCTGAACCCGCCAGCACCGAACTTCCTCCGCACAGCGAGCATCAATAATGAGGTTGAGGCTGCGGATGTGCTCAAAACTTTTGCTTTTTATTAACCGTTCAAGGATCCGAAGCAGGTCGGGGGAGACGCCGGGGACGCCGCCCGCTTCAGATCTTATTGAAGGCCGCGACGTCCACGCTCTGGACCTGCGGAGGCGAAAAAGAGAGCGGTCAGGTGGCGGGGATGGACTCGTTTCGGACATCAGATCTGTCGGGGTTTTTTTTAGGCGAGAACGAGCAAGATGCAACATTTGGGATTGTTTTTCAAGTGTCTCTTAATTGAACGAGCTTTAAAAAGGCGAATCGTCTCCGTCGTTTTCGATCTTTTCTCGACGCGGCGACTCACAAAGTCCTCGAACTTGGTGATTTCCTCCTCCAGGATGTCGGTGCCCACTTTGTCGTCCTCCACCACGCAGTTGATCTGCAGCTTCTTGATGCCGTAGCCGACGGGCACCAGCTTGGACGCCCCCCACAGCAGCCCGTCCATCTGGACCGAGCGCACGCACTCCTCCAGCTTCGCCATGTCCGTCTCGTCGTCCCACTGAGACGACACGGAGACATTCGAACGTTAATGTCTTAGTTTCCCCGAGACTCCGAGGCAGAGGTCGAGAGTGAGAGCTGTCCTTACGGGCTTGACGTCCAACAGGATGGACGACTTGGCGATGAGGGTGGGCTTCTTGGCCTTTTTGGCCGCGTAGGCGTCGACGCGTTCTTGCTTGATGCGGGCGGCTTCCTCGTCCTCTTCGTCGCTGCCGAACAGGTCCATGTCGTCGTCGTCCTCCTCCTCCTCATCGTCTCCGTTTGCCACCTGTTTGGCCGGCGCCGCGTGAACTGGAGCAGCCTGGGGGAGAGTTACGGTGAGAAGAGGTCGAAGAAGAAGAGGAAGAAGATGATGATGAAGAGCCGGGAGGCCAATTCAGCCCTACCTTGGCACATGGGATGGACGCTGAGGAGGGGCTCTTTTCCAGCATGCCCACTCTGGACTCCAGCTTCTGCAGGGCTGCTCTCATCTCTTGCACCACTGGGAAAGCACACAGAACAGCAGAGTGACACCCCGACCTAGCACTCTCGCTGAGCACACAGAGACTATGGGAGGGGGGACGGGGGGGACGGGGGACGCACCTTTGTGCAGAGTCTGGTTCTCCAGCTCCAGGCTCTTCATGCGGGACACCAGCTCCTGGTCTCCTCCTGCGTGCGAGGACGACTGCGTGGGAAACGAGAGTCGCACGGATGAGCGGTCGGGCACGGCCGAGTTTAGTACCCGGGAACCAAAGCGGACGTTCCGACACTCGTGATGGAGCTCCGAATTACAGAAAGCCATGCATGAGTAAACTCGCACTGATGATTCACACACGCATGCGCAGACAGACTCGCACACCACATGGGGAATTAGCCTCCCGTCCAATCCAGCCTGATGCTCGTCAAACAGTTTCAAGACACTCAGGACGGACACTGTCCACCCGTGTTGGACGCTTCACACCTTCAGTCATCGTACGTGTTACACCCGACTGTTTCAGACAGTCTGGGAGGCTCTCGGAGTTCACACCAACACGTGTGAGTGCCGTCATCACATTCAACCTCTTTCAGCCCCCCCCCCAAATTACCACGACACCCCACAAAAGCATCACCTTTAGTCTTCCAGTGATTAGACCCCCCTCCAAAACTGATGCATCGAGCCGGTCTGGATTAGTGCGCGGCACACCGGGCAGGAGGCAGGGGGGGGGGGCGGGAATCGGGGCCCCCTCCCTGCGCCCACTTACGTTTCTGTGCTGGCGTTTCTGCGGGCGGCCCTTGGCCTGCTGCTGGGCTGCTTTCCCCTGGCGGGTCCAGGCGCAGGCGGCCAGAGACGGGACAGAAGGACACAGGTACAAGTGGTGGGTGCCGACGCATACGCTCTACCGGGGGGGGGGGGGTGTTTCGGGGTTCCGACGCATCTCTAACTGGGGAGACCGACGGTGGGAGTCGCAGGGCTTCCGACGTCAGGAGAACAAGGAACTCTGGGAACTTGATTGTGTCGCACCTTATTCAGCGTGCAGACCCTCATTTACAGAGATGACTTCCTGCTTTGCTTCCTGGAACTTGTTGACAAACTCTAAAGAGAGCCGCTGCAGTCTGAAGAGCCTGAAGACCTCAGACAGCTGGCAGACCCCCCCCCCCCCCCAATCCCCCCAAGGACGGCCCCCGCTCCTATATCGAGTGGCTTGGCTGACATACAGGCAGCTGCTCGGAGCGCTGCGGAGCGCCACGACGGGCGATGTCATCACTACCGGTCGCTTGTAAAGGGCAGCGACAGAAATGGCGCCCGTGCGGCCGCGCTGGGATTTAGAGGGGCCGGAAGAAGCGACGGCAGCAGCAGCAGGAGGAGGAGGAGGAGGAGGAGGAGGGGCGACACCAGAAAACTGCTCGAGTCCTCCGACCGATGGGTGGAAAAGTTGGAGGGGGAAAAAAGAAAAAACGTCTTCCCGCCCGGACCTGAACCCGTCCAGCCGCTCTCACCTGGTGGTGCTGGGGGGCGGGGCCGTTGGCGCCCTCGTAGAAGCGCCTCTCGGCGTCGTCGTAGCGCTGCTTGTCGAACCAGATGTTCTCCGAAGCGAGGCACTGCAGTCCGCTCATGTTGGCGCTGCAACGACAGAACGGGCACAGCGTTTGGCGAGCGATCGACGCGCGCGGGGTGGTGACGGTGACGCGGCTCCGTCGGAAACCCCGAAACGCCACTCGGTGAGGTTTCGGAGGGAGGGGGGGTCGCGCGCTACGGCGCCATGCAGAGCCACAGGTGGGAGGAGGACGAGGGACGGAAAGCAGGACGCCGCCGCCATCGCCGCAAGCCGACACCGCAAAAAATCAGAAGAGTCATGCCTCCACGACGACAGAGACACTCACACGCCACAACACCCGCCCCCCCTCCCCCAAAACCCCCTCGTTTACAGACGCACAGCCACGCATTCCTTACCCAGAGTTGCCAGGTTGGCAGAGTGTGGATCAGAGAACAAAGCCGGGGGGGGGGGGCGGGCGGTGTCCACCCACAGACCGCCCCCCCCCCACGCTGACAGTGTCGTTCAGACACCCCCCCCCCCACATGAACACAAAGAGCGCGACCGCGTGTAGACTGATGCACGCCACGGCACTGACATGTTAGACTCGCTTCCACTGACCCCCGCTCGCTACCCCCCCCCCTCCCGGGTTTGAGTGACTGAAACAGAGCAGACGAAAAAATGCAAGACAGACGACAGTTACCGTGGTAACGGTAGTTCAACCCAAAACACACAACATGTTGGTGCCACTCCCAGTGAGATTGGGGGGGGGGGCCGGGGGGGTCATACTTGTCCCATCGGGGCCTTCTCTCCGTCTCGGAGAGCCCCCTCCTCCTCGGGTGCGGGCCCCTGCTTCCTTTGCGTCCCTGCTCCGTCTCCGAGGAGGTGCGGGTGCGGCCCCCGCTCGGCTGGCGGTGGGGGGTGCCCGAGGCCCTCACGGTGGCGACGCCGTGGTCGTAGGCGTGCCTGGCGTGGTAGCCCGCGCCCGCCCGGACGTTGGGGCTCCGCGGCGACGAGCCGAAGCGGCGGTGGGGGCTCTCGGCCTGCTCGTAGGAGCCCCGGTGGCCCCACGGGGCCTCCCCCTGCGCGTGGTAGAAGACGGGGCTCTGGCCGTAGGGGCCCTGCGGCTCCGCCCCGCAGCTCAGCCACTCCTCCTCCGGCCCAGAGCTCTCCGACTGGGAGGAGCGGGCGGGGCGGCGCAGCCTCCCGAACTGGACGTTGTCACCGCTGATGATGCCCCGCTCCAGCGTGGGCACGGCCCCCTGCCGGAAGGCCCCCATGGGAACGGCGCTCTGCGGGGCCCCTCTTTGCTGATGCTTCGGCCACGAGTGATCCATTTCGCTATCGCGGGCGGTCTTCTCTGCTCACTTGTCTTCCAGAGGGGGTTCGGAAGGAAGGCATGGGAATGAGAAAATGTATGAAAGGTCATGAGGAGGGGGGGGGTGAGAGAAGGACAGAGAGAGAGAAGAGAGGGAGGGAGACAGAGAGGAGAGAGGAGAGTGAGGAGAGAGAGCAAGAGAGAAGGAGAGAGAGCAAGAGAGAAGGAGAGAGAGAGGGACGGAGAGAGGGGGAAAGAAAGCGAGAGAGCAAGGAGAGAAAGAGGAGAGACAGAGGATAGATAGAGAAAGAGAGAGAGAAGAGAGGCAGAGGAGAGAGAGACAGGGAGCAAGAGAGGAGAATGAGAGAGAGAGGAGAGTGACAGAGAGGAGAGAGAGGAGAGAGAGCGAGAGGAGAAAGAGAGCAAGAGAGGAGAGAGAGAAGAGAGAGAGCAAGAGAGAAGGAGAGAGAGAGGGACGGAGAGAGGAAAGAACGAGGAGAGACAGAGGATAGAGAGAGAAAGAGAGCGAGCGCGAGAGAGAGAGAGCGAGACAGAGCTAGCGAGAGCGCCTCACTGTGGCGACCACCTGCCTGCAGCCCCTCCCGTCTCAATACTTTAGCTTCACTCAGCACTGCCTCCAAAAGTCGCGTGCGTTTAAGCATCCAGGATGAAGAATGTGCTGCTGAACACCACCGAGCATCCGTCTTTCACACCATCCGAGTCAACCGTCAACACGGCACCGACACGGCAACACGTCCGTCCTTCGGCTCTTACTTCTTGGATCGTTAACCTGCTCACAGAACCCTTGCGCTGGGTTTTAGCCCGTGCTCACACAGGACCGACCGGGTCGCCTCGTATTTCACTCCCTGAATAAGGTCAGAGGACATGACCCTGAAGCAAGAATCCAGGTCCTGGTGGGCCACATTCCTGCACGGCTTCAATGCGTCCCCGGCGGCTCGCGAGCGCAGCCTCGCGGCGACGCCGATCAACCGAAACCAGGCGGGACGGAGGCCTTTCAGGACCAGGGTGTCCCAGCTCTCGCCTCAAGGAGAGACTCTTGGTCCTGCAAAAGTATTCGGTGAAGTATCAGGTTTTAGAGGCGCAGGCCTGTGCAAAAGGAGCCGAACAGCTGAAATCAGCAAAGTCTGATTTTACTCTGTGGACCAAAATATGCGAGAGAGACTCGGGTGATCCAAGCTCCTGAAAACGCTTCGCAGAGCAACTCGGTACTTCTTAGAGGAGAAAACAAGCACGTGTGCCTGAAAGATGGACCGGAAATGAGTCCATGATTGAACATAGGGAGTCCAATAGTAGCACTGTCATTTATAAGAACCGACATGATACAGAACGGAGAGAAGCACACCCATGATTCCTTTAAGAGGGCGTAATATTGGGACAAAAAATAGACCCCTGTCCATTAATAATGTGGTCTCTGATGCAGGAGGATAAAGAGTTCGTAAGATCCTAATGGCCCCCACTCCCCTCCCCCAAATTACGTGTAAAACCCCACCGGAGCCTGCAGTGACACGCTCACCGGGACCTGTTACACCGGGTTAGAGCGGCGGCACCATCGACACTCACCCTTATGAGCTGCACAAATCAACAACATGACAGAAACACAACGGCACACCGAGTGCAGACGGTGGTTATTTAACATAAGGCTCCTTGTTAAGGGAACGTCCCGTCCGCGACTCTGAACCGGGAGAGTTTGCCTCGGAACTAAAGTGAGCGTGTAGAAAGACAGCAGCAGCAGCCAGAGGGACACACACATACGCGCGCGCGCGCGCGGACCTCCTGGACACAGGGTGGTCGGTGCTGCCCCCCCTCTGCTGTCTGACATGTGGCCACTCTCGAGAGTTGTATCGCACAAGTTTTTTGACAGTCCTCCAACTTGACTCTAGTTGAACACGTGGCGCTAAACGGCCTCGCAGTCGCGCTCGCGGACAGGTTTCCTGAACAGGGCAGTTGCGGGAGCTCGGGGCTGTGAAAACAAGCACTTTGCGGAACTTACTGGAGGTTTATTCGACGGTTTAAAGCTGCTCGGCCGTGGGTTTCGTGCTGCCTCGGCTCTAATCCGACGGTAGAAGAGGACGCGCATCAGCGGGAGCCGCGTATTGTTGCGCCGCGCAGGGGGGGGGAGCGACGTCGGTTTATTGACCGATTTGTCAATAATTCTTCTATTTTCAGACACTTTCAACCAACATAAACATACAAAGAATCACTAAATGTGTGTGTAATGAACTCACGACTGCAAATCATTCAAATGATGAAAGAACGACGCGCTCTAAAAATGGTACGTTCCGCTTTAGTCAAAGACTTCATTTCCCACGATCCTCCGCAAACAACCCGCAGGTTTTTGACAAGTTCCGACAGCCCGCATCTCGTCTCACCGTCAAATTCCGCCTGTTGTTTCACACCTGTTGTATCAGAGATAGCGCGGTGGATCGACGGCTGTTCCGATCGTTTATTTGGATCCAACTGTGATGATTATTGAATCTTATTTGTATTTATTTGTTTTGAACTTCAATGAAGGCATTGAAGTTGTTTTACAAAGTCGAAGTAAATTATAAGCAGAATCAGCATCAGCATTTGTGGAAACGAAAGCCATCAATTGATCAGAAGCATCACAACAACAACAACAACAAAAAACAATGCATGGAAAAACAAGCATTTAAACAATACATGCATATATATAAATGAGTTGATCGAAGTACAACCTTTTAGTTCTCATCTCTTCTCCAGTACAGAACTTCAGATAGGTCTGAAACTGACCGCTGGGATTTATCGGATTGAAGTCCTGAAACAAAGTACAAGTGCAAAGTGACATACGGGGGTTTTTGAGTACACAGGCTGAGCAAACAGGGCGCAGGCGCAGAATAAATAAGTAAACAGAGACATTGGGAGAATTTCAGCTACTTAGAAGTTTAAAGGTGTTTCATCCTCTTGTGAACCTTGTTAAATCGTCTTAAGGACTGACCTGAGTTGTGCAGAAGTTTAATATTCACCAGCACATAAAACAACAATAATACATGAAACATTAAAAAGTGTCTGTGCGACACCTGTGAGGGTGACGGTAACCCCGCCCCCCCTTTCACGTTCTCTGTCTCCCTGCAGCTGCACTCCGGCACTCAGGTCGTCCTCTGCCGCTGTCACGTCCCTCAAAGCAGCCGATGCATCATCAGACTTCTGACAATGACTGCCAAGTAAGACTGTTGCCTGGCAACAGGGCAACAGGTGAAGGTAGAGCCCAGCCAAAGGGGCCGCCCTGTGGTCCCCCGGAAAAACAACAGGCCACAGCACTCCACGGAGGCTGGGAATCAAAGGAAGCCCGCGATTTACTTGAACGGAATTGTACATTTATGATGATAAAGTCATAATTTGCAGGGAATAAAGTTGTTATATTAGGAGGATAAATGAGTGGATCAATTAAAAATAATCATGGAATAAACAGGGGGAGCCGCCGCCATCCTACTCAGAGATATGAGGGCGTCTTCTTGAGGAAGAGGAGGACGGAAGCCACTCTCAGCCAGAGTCTTCGTCCGACCACTAGGTGGGGTTGTTAGAGAGCTTTTTAAAGGTCAACAATTAGCTCTCAGTATGTTTGTACATCTCCCAATTTCATGGGACATTTCTATTTGTGCACACATCGGAGTGTGGCATTGCTCCACCCGCCCTCCACCTTCCATCTCCACCATATCAAAGCCACGTTTTTACGTACAGTCTGAAAAGGTTCCATTAAAAAAACCCAACAATTTGTCGAGTGTCTTGTAACCAGCTGTCACTGAGAAACACTTCAATGTCTTGGTTGAGCTTCACTTCAGGGTTCTGTCTGACTCAACTCGACTCAACTCAACTCAACTCAACTCAACTCAACTCAACTCAACTCAACTCAACTCAACTCAACTCAACTCAACTCGACTTGACTCAACTCAACTCAACTCAACTTTATTTGTAAAGCCCTCTCACACAACCACAGTTGGTACAAAGTGCTGCACACAGCATTCAAATATTTGAGACAATTTAAAACAGACAATTTAAA
>JASSRZ010000042.1:15739175-15752569 GCA_032164315.1 Malacoctenus gilli
ACAGAATGCTTGTTTTGCACTGAATGATGCGAGTTTTAGCTGGTATGAGGACAAGTCAGTGGGTTCTTTGGAATGGCACCACTTTCTTTCTGTCGCCCTGAGTCCTCCTCTTTGTTCTCCAGGAACTCCAGTGAACCATGGACTTGGATTGTTTTTCCTTGACTGGTTTGGACACCAGGGGGCAGAGTTGGTGTAGAGAGGACACCAAGGAGGAACACAGCGATTCCCTGAGTAGAGAAAGGAGTTTGATCGGGTATGGTGGAGCACACCTCTTCAGAAAGCAGTGTGGGACTGAGGGATTTCAGGCTTCTGTGGAATGAACCCAGCGGAGGTGATGCCTGCACTTGAGAGAAGGCAATCGTAAATTTCACCAAGAAATGGTCTGAAAGCTGGAGCGGCGTAACTGTCACAGCTGCTGCGGAGCACTTCCGAGTCAGTACCAAGTCAAGGACTCTGCCAGCTTTGAGAGTTGGAGAAGACGGAGCCAGTTTGAGGTCAAAAGAGGAGAGAAGTGACAGACAGTCATTCACCTGTGTCTTGTCTAGTCTATCCTGTGTGTAACGTCTGTCTGGTTCAGTATTGTGGGGACATTGTGGGATGCCTGCTACCCCCACTGGAGGACACGGCCTCTGTTGGCTGCTTGAAGCTCATCAGGACTGTGATCGAAGTGGAGCCCCACTGGGGTTGCTCAATCAATCGACTTCTAATCGTAATCACGTAAACAAACGTGTGTATGTTGTCATTTCATTTTTTCCCCCCAGAGAGTGATAAAACGTTTAATGAGACTTTAGTGTTGTTTGTAGAGCTCTGGGAGAATTCAGGTCGATGGAGCAGGATGCATGAAAACTCACCCCTTCACTGCCTGAAGACAGCACGAGGTCCACGTAGTCCTCCAGACTGGGAATGTCCCTCAGACTGCCTGGAGAGGAAGCTGAAGGATTTCCCAGCTGGTCCACACCATCCAGAACTGAGAGCTGGGGCAGTGACTGCAGCACCAGCGCTCTGTACCCTGCAGGTTTCAAGGAGCGGGTCAGCGATGGCCGTCCTCACAAACCACAGTTAACCAAACACACAAAACACGCCAATATCTTCTGTGTGCTACTGAAGCACGAACCTAAAGGTTAACACAAGATCACTTGCAGCCTAAGTCACAGCTAATGACTCACAGTATTCAAGCTCACATGTTGGTTCTTAGATTAGAAGGAAGGAGACGTTAACATGGAAACTTCAGTCCAAATGTCTTTGATGAAAAAGGAACAGAGATTTCGCATCACTATTCATTTGGAGAAAAAATCACTTGAAACACAGTGCGAGAGATAGTTTGGAGCCAACGAGGGCAGGTGAAGGTCACAGATTCCATAGAGATGTGAACGTCTGAATGAATAAGTCTCTTGTCCTACCTGGTGACCGACAGAAGGGATTATCTCGGCCATTCTTGTTTAAAGTGACCTCCCTCAAGTTTTGCAATCCCAGCAGGCACTGCAGGAGGTGGTCGAGATTGTCCAGGCGGTTACCATGGAGACTTATGCGCTGCAGCTTATACTCCGCACCGTGGAGATACAACAGGCCTGATAAGGACAATAGAAAGCAATGGTAAAGTTGTCGCAGTCACTCGTTAGCACTTTGGTTTGGGCACAAAAGGAGGGATGGTAGAGTGGAACCATGGAGCCAAACTCACCGCTCAGGTCACTTATCTGATTGTGGGACAAGTTCAACCCTGTTAGGTTCACAAGACCGTTGAGTCCTGAGGTGGTGGGAGGGCAGAGGGAGAGGGGAGGGAGGTTACAACCCACCAAGGACACACCAGAGCCCGTCATGGGACAGCAGAGAGCAGAAAGACTCCGGATCTCCGTCCAACTGGGACAGTCGACTCACCTTCCACTGTGGTGATCAGGTTGCAGGACAAGCTCAAAGTCTTCAGTGACGTCAGACAACTCAGCCCCTCCATCTTTGAAATGCAGTTGGAGGAGAGGTCCAGGTGCTGCAGGTGCCACGCCGAGGACAAGCCCTCGATCCTCGGGATGCGATTGCAGTGCAGATTCAGTGACGTCACAGTTGGACTCAGCGCAACATCTGACAAACTACACAAAGTTCCCGAGGTTACTCACTCGCCTGAAACACTCCATCTTTCACGTTGAACCCCCAACATTTCACACACCTTGCATCTCGTATGGATTTGAATTTCACAAAGGACAGCTTTAATTAAAATACCTGAGCAAACAGTCAATGTAAGATTGAGGGAACAGATCCTTTAAAAGCTCTGAAACACCAAAGACAGGCTGCTGCTGCTCTTCTACTTAACCTTGAGAACCTGGCTGCAATGATGAAAACAACACGAAAACTGCTGTCGGTTCGATCGTAGTTACTTTCAGCTCCTGTGTGCGTTCCTACAGCAGTTTGATCCACTGAGGTGAACAGGACTAGGCAGCCCTGAGACACCCTGAACTGTGATCTCAAGCAACAATCAGTCAAAATAGCAGGAGGACCGAATGTATTGAAACTCACTCTGCCTTTCTCAGTGTGTTTGTCCTCTGAATGGACATGGTGACCGTTCAAACAGAAACTATTAACAAGAAATCTGTCTGTAAATGTGTGTGTTGTTTAACACCGTGACCCCCAGGTCAGACTGTTTATCTTGATTACACAGAGACTGTGTGTCAGTGAGCTGGAGAGGACTGCAGTCTGCAGCACACTGGGCACCGAGTGGCTGAAAGCTCCTTTTGGTACGCAGCTTTTAACACGAGAAAGTCTTGAAAGTGATTTTAAGCCAATTTCCGTGTTTCGACCTGCTGACAGCTCTGCTCTCTGTTTTAATCAGCTCTGCACGACTGCAGGTGTTTGACGGTCTGAAACATTGGCTGAGTCTGTTTATTGGTTCTCCTGGAGTTCATTTGCAGACTTAAACACAAAGAACTGAGCCCAGCGTGAAGGTGAATCGCTGTGGACTGAATGACAATGAAGGAAACCTGGTCGTGAGGCACTGTTGGTTCGTGGTGGTCAGTTCCAGGTCCAAAGAATTGGACGGGTTCTCATTGGAATCACATAGGCGACAACAAAAACTGTTAATTACTGTTAATTCAATTCAACGCTTCAGTTCGAGATTCGAGCAAAACATGCAGCGACTTATTTTAACTTTTACCCAAATGAATCCTACTGCTACTCCTAATTAATTTTATACTACAATTTCCGGACGTATGTGTACTTATACAAGATGTGGACAAAAGAGTAGTGCCGGAGCACAGTAAGAAAGGAAAGAACTTAAGTATCCTATGTAAACTGACTCATGAAGAACGCCTTTTTCACGTGAAGTCCGGTGAAGTTCCGACGGCTGATACCTGGTTACGTTGCTGTCGATGAGACACAGCTCTCGGCTTCCCATCGCGCCCACATAGAGGAGGACAAACAGCCGCACAGGACGCCGCCCGACGCGGGCTGAGACGCACGAAACGCTACGAAGACTCTCAGCGAACTCATTCGCGGGCTCAATTCACAGACTGTAACGCTTGCTGTCGTTAAGTTGAACTCGCCGCCTCGAGTGTCTCACTTCCTGTTTACCCTGGACGTCACCAACGTTCACGTCCAGGGCAGCTTGTTAGGCCCCGCCCCCTCTGACAAGCGCTGTCCGCCTTCTCCACCACCAGGCATCATGTTAAGGCGATAAAGAAGAGTGTGATGTCCGCAGCAGCAGCAGCCACGATAGCTGCTGCTGAATGATTGGACACTTTGTAGTAATCAGACTCATCTGGTACGTTCCTGTGAGTTCAGAAGCGCCTCTCCCCAACTATACACTACATCTCAAACTCAGCACACACCAAATCGTAAGGTTCATAGGAGGACACATAATTTACCATTGGTAAAGACCAGTGGTAAATAATCTGGACGGTCACTGGTCGACAGAGCTCCCGTTCCTGAAACCTTAGCGCTTCCAAGCGGCAAGGAGGAGTTATTGCATGGAAAACAATGAGCGCCTCAACATTTGTCTCATATTTGTTTACTACCCATCAAAGTTCACACATTGAAATTGTCTGTGGAGGTGACTCATGCAACTAAATTTCTGTCTTACAAATAATTTCTGTGTCACAGTAGATGATTGTAGATTACACTTATTCAGTCGGAGGAGGGTTCATAAATAACAAGTCACATGTAGACCCTACCAGCAGGTGACAGCACTGCTTTCACAGAAACGTTTAGTAAAGGATTGTTGTGTTATGAGAAGTCGCACATAAATAATTGTGACATATTGGTGTGCTTAAAATGTGTTTGTACTTGTATTTGTGTTGTTGGCTTGGTCCACACCAAACTAAGTCTGATTGGAAGTGGCCCCTGAAATATCAGGGTTTGACACTCTTGCAGTTGAAAAGAGAAGCTTGAATGAAGCTGCTCCTCAAACCAAACCTTGGCAACGCTCATCTTCCCTGATGGCTTCAGCCTTTCATTCAGCCACGTTCTCCCTTACGCATGGACAACAACACACCGTTTCCTGCCTGGGTCCCTCCACTTCACCAGCATCCATCGTAAGAGGCAGCACTGAGAGGCGGTTCTCCAAAGCCTCTTAAACAGTGAGTGGATTCCTCTGTGCAGGTCTTAACTGGACATCTGTCAAGCATCTGTTTCATTGCAGACATCTCTGAGCTGCAGGCAGGTTCATGCGTATAAAAAGTGCTGCCACTGTCAATCACCAGTTTCAGGGTTTTCCTGGATTTTCTTTGAGAAATTCCGTTGATGAACGACTGTGACGGTCCCTCTTCATCATGTGAAGCCCCTCTGCTGTCCATATTTGGTCCCGATTACATCTGTACAAACCCGATATTTAACTTTTGTCCCCCGACCTTCAAATTATTGACACCTGAACGTTCATGTTTTGTCCTTATTGAATGGATAAATGAGTGTTTCTGCTGATGCCAGTAGTAGACACTGACACACACCTTTGTGTGGGGAAATCGCACAACTGACACATTTTAATTCACCTACAAACATACTGGATGTCAGCTTAGAAGAGCATGAGTGGGTCTGGATAAGATTCAGGCCTCTGTTTTGAACAGGTCTCACAGCCGCAGACCTCAGAGTCCCGTCAGACAGAACAGGGACATAAAGTCATCCTGCATCTTGGTTGGTCTGTCACGGACGGGGAGCCGTTCCCTGGGCTGTAAGCTTGAAACAATCAGTTGGAGGTACTACGGTGTATATACTCCTCCAAGCAGCACACATTAGCTCCCTATTAGCAGGAGAACTGACTGAAGTATGAGGCTAAAGGAACGACCTTGTTCGGGTGCAGCCTTTCTGGCTCATCCCAAGAGGACGCAATGAGAGGCTTGTTTGAGTTAATGGATGCTTATCCCAAAGAGACTGATCCAACTGTCTTGCAAACCAAGATGGAGACAAGACAAGTTCAGACTTGCCTCTGTCTTTACTGTAGAAATCAGCAGAAAGAGGCAGGTGAGCAGACACCCGTCAGGGGAAGGGAGAGGGGGCCAAAGCAGGCAAGCGATACCGCTTTTGAACACCTACCGACCCCCCCCACAGAGGAAAGAGTCCAAAGTGTAACTGCACATCACAGTGAAGCTCAGCAAATGGTACAGAAAAACATTGCTTTCATTTTGGAGGTTCCTTCTGTCTATGTTTCTAAGTGTGGGAGGACCTGCCAGTGGTTGGCTTCACTGTTAGGTTTGACAAGTGAGAAAGGGGATTAAAAGCCTGTGAAAGAGAATGTATTCAATCAACTAAAAGCACTCAGAGAGCACAAACCTCTGCCAAGCAGCTACCCAGTGGTAGAACATGCCACAAAAATGATGTGTTTTTTTATATTTTGGTTCTCTGGATTAACAGATGGACACCAAAAGGTAATGTGTTGCAACCTGGTCTTGGAAGCACCACTTGTACAAGTTGCAGAGCAATCTGTTGATCACTTTTTCTGTTACGAACAAACCAACCCAGCAGTCAACCAACCATCCAACACAACTGAAATCAGAGCCTCCTTGGCAGTGGTGCCATATGTGCTGCCCTATGCTGCAGTTTGTCTGCAACAGACGGAGACTGACCGTGCGTTTCTTTACACAGCAAACTCTGTCCCACGTGGTTTGAAGTGTTCACAGGGTTGTTTGTCATGGATGACCTTCTGTTTATTTCCCTCTTCTGTGTTTGTGAGTCAGGGTGAAGATGAGTTAGCCACTGAAAAAGACACTCGAATAGATTGTTTTTATTACTCCTATTTTTGTAGCACCATATAAAATCTAAACAGGTGACAGTTAAAGTGAAAGAAAACTGTGGAAAACAAAATCACTTGGAATACACGTGTGATGAAAAAGAATGTACAACAGTCATACATTGTGCCCACTATGCCATAGTCAACTAGCCCTAATCTATAATACATCTATAAATACAGACTATTTTCTGCAAACATATAAAAGAGGTTTTTAACCCAAAAGTCTAACAGCTAGGTATTTGTTTCTGTCTTCAGATTTCCTGGGAAAATTGGTTGGATCCTTTCAAAGCATTGCGATTGACCTGGAGGCTCAGCGAGGCTGTGGTGCCACAGCATGGCCTATGAAGTCCATGAAGATGAGTGAGTGAAGAGTGAGGTCCAGCATTCAAAGGCAGGATTGTCCGACATTCTGGATTTGGTGCCTGTTTGCAGCCTCTAGTTGCGGCGGCTCAGGACGCCCTTGAGGAAATTTTCGAAGGCCGGGGAAGCAGCAGGTCTGTCGGCAGCCATCTTTTCAAGAGCAGCAGGATCGTCGGCGGGTTCGGCCCGTCGCAGGCGGCAGTTGTAGTCATATTCTGGGTCGCAGTCGGGATCAGGCAGAATGAGGCCATCCTTGGTGGACTTTGGGGTCCCGGCGTTTGGGGGTGGAGCCATTTTTCCACAGTTGGGGTCAAATGGATGGCAGAAGGGTTTGGCTGGAGCCTCGATGTCGGCCTTAGCATCGGTGGCAGACTCGACTGGGGCGCAGTCTTTGTCGTAGTGCAGATAGCAGTCGTGGCCCTCCTTTGTCTTGCCCCGGACACCGAGCTTGTAGCGGACCTGGTTGATTCATTCGGTTGGTTTGTGTTTTTGGTTCGGGTCAAAAGGCAGATCACAGACAGCGAGGGAAAGAATTATTCCAGACCAATTTATTTCACTACTCCATTGACTACTAAACACGTTAAAGATAAGATGAATAATAAAGTCATGATGTGAGATTACACGAGGCAAGTCAAAATCATGTCAAACCTACTGACAGGACTTCAAAGTCAGACCTGGTGCTCTGGGCTCGGCGGGGCGGGTTTTCGCAGGGCAGCGGCGGCAGCCAGTATGCAGTATGGGTCGGTGCGGGGGTCACAGGACAGAGGCGCAGCAGGAGCAGGCGCGTCGTTGGGCATGTATTCCAGCACGGGTTTGGTTATGCCGGAGAGTTTGGTCGCCGTCAGGGGGTTGCAGCCTGCTTCAAAGAGAGGGTTGCAGTGCTGCTCTGAAGCTGACTCATCAGCAGCCAAGGAAGCAGGGGCGACCACGCTGGCCACACAGAGGGGATCCACCTCGGGGTCACAGCTGGGGTACAGACGGTGGTAGAAGCCAGTTGGGGCCTTGTGGACCAGGATAGGCATGCAGTAAGGGTCCTTTGGGTCGCATTTGAGGGCGGCGTAGGAGGGAGCCGGACCGGCAGCCGGGCGATAGCCGTACGCTGCCCTCAGGTGGTACTGGAGACACTCCACATCTGCTGGGTTGCAGATCCTCAACAGCTCGGACCTCTGCTCAGCGCTAAGGAACGGCTCCAAGACGGGAGCGTAGTGGTAGAAACCAGTGGGGCTCTTCAGGGGCATGGGCAGCAGAGGGGTGAAGATAGGAGCTGGCACTTTGGCTGCAGCTGGCTCAGGCTCAGGCTCTGGGAGGCTGGCCTTTGGAACCAGGGGGAAGAGGCAGTAGGGGTCTAAGTAGGGGTTGCACAGCCTGACAGGGGCAGACTTGATGGCTGTTGGCATTACCACAGCTGCCTTTGGCTTACTCGTGGACTCGGGGATGCACTCTGGATCATCCGAATTGGCACAGGACTTATAGATCTCACTGAGGTGTTTGAGGTAGTGGTTAAAAGAGGGCCCCTCCTCTGACCTGTGCTTGTTTTGCAAGTAGGCCATGTACAGTCGATCCAGGTCCTCCACCTGAGCCACAAGATGACAAGAGGACAAGAGTGAGAAATGCATCACTGTGAAAAACTAACAAGATCCAAAAGAGTGTCCTTTTCGTCGATAGAAATCCTGTAAGAATGTTTGTTTTTCCCCTTAATGATTGCAAAATGACACTGAACTTTGAGCTTTTCTCTGGTGCTGCAAAGGATGCGACCCACACGTAGAACTATCCCACATAGATCTCAGAGGTGGATCAGCCAAATAGGGAATGAATGCCTGTGATTTCCACTCACGCCCTCCTGATTGTGGGTTTCCATGAAGTACTTGTACCATCCCCAGAAGTCTGGGAGCCGCTTGAACTCAGGCACGGTGATGAAGGCCACGTTTCTCCTGTTGCGAACCAGCTTTTTCAGGTTGGACAGGACTTCATCTTTCACATCAGCAGACACCGAAGCTGAAGATGCGGGAAAGCAGAGGAGATGGAGCAGCACTGCTTAGCGACCAGGAGACATCACACCTGCCACACCAACATCACGGTCATTTCTTATGAGCTGTTTCCAAATGCAAGTGTGTCTCTTTGGCGTACCATTGGGGGAAGTTGACAGCAGCATGCTTTACTGTTTCCTGGAGAGTCAAGCTGATAAATGTATGCAGAAAGCTTCTCTTCTCTGTCTCTGACGCAGCCCTTCACTTACTCTCTTTCTCTTACCCCTGTATCATGTGTTTCCTCTGTTCCCCTCCATTTTCCTCATAATATACAGGTGTCTGACGGTGAAGCTAAGTGTTCATCATCGGTCATGTCAGCTCCCATCAGCCCTGTTTGTTTTCTTTTGTTGCTTTTCATTCTGCCTTTTCTTTTTTTCTTCCTCTCATCTTGTAAACAGGTTGAAGCAGATTTACCACCAGTCAGATTGGTCGTTGCAGGAAGTTTTACTCTGTTAAAAAGTAGTTCCTGAGGACCATCCTTTGTGCTTTAAAATGGGTGTTTTCTCAAAAAATTCTACTTGGTTTTTAATTGCATCTTGTCTCAGTCACGCCATCATCCGATGGCATTTACAGAGCAGACAGACGGACAGACGTTCATAGACTTGTGTGTACAGCAGAATAACTGATTACACCACGTCACACATGCTCACCTTCGTCCTTGTGTTGCTCCAGTGGAACCGCCCCCAGAAACTCTGTAAAACACAAGCAGGAGACACATCAGCAGAGCAGCAGAGGCATTGGCTGACTGGAACCAGATGTTGCACACTTTCCCTCAACCTGGCAGGACTAAAAACTGCTGAGCCTCTAATAAGCCGTGTGTGACGGCTCGGCAGGTGCCGGGGCGCCGGCCAGCATCCTGCACATTAAACCAGCCCCCCCCTCCCCCCCGCCCCTCCCACGGCCGGGCCTCTCTCTCTCCATACCGGCTACATGCCTGCACCTCTTGGCTTTGAACCAAAAGTGGGTGAGTTTATGCAACATGAAGGAGGCCTCATTTATAGGTTACCTGTAAAACTACAAAGAGCTGGCCCTCACACAAACCAATTACCAATATACTGTAAAAGACCCTGTTTTGAAGGGGACACATCAGAGGGTCTTCTGCTCCACCGGGAGCTTCCTGCCCATTTTTATGATGATGAGAAAACTGCCGTGTCAGAGAAAATATTTGGCCCCTCTCACTTATTAATGTTCAGGGTCCCCCTCAGGCAAAAGGAGGGATGCTTTTTTATCACCTCATAAAGATTTGGAAACTCTAAAAGGCTTCACAACATTTTTACACTGCTTGAGAGATGGAATCATTATAATTCTGTAGGAAACCTGATTGTAATGGAAGCACCACCGACTTTCCTCCTGGGATCTTCATCTGACAGGAATTGTTACCTTCATTACGTAACAGTTACCATTATAATTCATCTCCCGGATCTCAGGCTGAGAAAATCGAGCCCTGATGTGAGGTTAGAAACAGTCACTGACTTTTATCATGGCAACATAAGAAACCCTTTTTTTCAACACCACTGGTTCCCAATGGGGGTACTAAGAGCCATCAGGGAACTTCAAGACTTTCCACAGGGAACTTGGAAAAAGTGTCTGATAAAAACATACATCCCACGCTTATAACCTGTGGTCGTTTTTCTATGAGTATTCAAATATTGGCAATTTTACGGAGGTAGTTTTTGAGGAATGAAGATAAATCTAAATTCTTTTATATTAGATGCAGTATATACAATATAAATTATTGTTAAAGTCTATCCAAATTTCACACATTTCCACAAAGAAGACTTTTTGTTGATATTCTTTTTGTTTTGTTTTTTGGAATAAAGTGAAATAAACTGCTCTGATGTCTCCCCCATACAGTTTTTCGGTCAACACATATATGTGTGCTTATTTGAGGTTCAGACTGAAAAAGTCATTTTAGAACGGGACAAATTACTGATGAGACCCACTCATTCACTTTATCACATAAATAATGAGGACAACACATTAGATAAAGTCTTATTTTTTTTTTAAAAAAACAACTGACTTTTATTTACTTGAAGAAAACACAAGGTTCAAGTTATCATCAAAAATTCCTCTTTGATGTTGTTAAATTCTCATGAATCTCTTATCCTCCAAGAATACAGCATGAAGCATAAACCTTTAAACCTCTCTGTCAGAAAACAAAAAACAATTATTGTAAGTTTTTCTTCATTTGAATTCTAAATTGGCTCAAAACATCGGGTGTAGACAAATGCTGTATGTGACGCTTCAAATCGTGATTGACGTCAGAGAAAATGTTCCCAGGGGTTCGAACTTGCCATGCGGACAGTTCCTGAACCTACCATACACAGAAGATCAGGCGCCCACACATGGACACTTTACACTTTCTACGAGCTGTGTGTGCATTTACAGACTGGAACTTCAAGGACTTCAACCTGTTTAAAGAATTCATCTGAAAGTCTCACCAGGTAATAAAACGATGGTCAACAGGAATCCTATGTGGATGAGGGAGAGGGTCTTTCGTCCTGCACGTGCCATCCTGCTGTCTGTCCTTTCTGAGGGGACGCACAGTCAACATGCACTCAGTGTACCAGACCAGTTACTATCAGCATCATCAGCAGGCTTTAGGACACAGCATTACTCCATTCGTTCAGCGAAAGGTTCCATCCTCAGCTTACTCTGCTGTTCCTGCAGTAAGGCAAAACACTGAGAACAAAGTAAACATTTCCTCAAACTGTGTGATGCCATGGCAACCGAGCCGAATTGGGAGATGCTGCAATCAAGTGTGTTAAAGAATTACAAAGAACACCCCCCCCCCCTTGCATAGAGTCAAAGGAGAGGGAGTGAAACCTGGTGATGACAGAAGCAAAACTTGGAGTTACTTTATACTGGCTGTTGAAATACAGCAACTGTGCTGCAAAGGCTGAAAGTACTTTGCAGCATTCCTGAGATATAGTACTCCCATACCAAGTATCAGAAGTCTTAGGCCTCCTGGTGCCGTACCTGCAAAAGGTGCTGAAGCTGTGGCCTTCAGTGGTCAGTCGGGCTCCTCTCCAGAGGTGGGGGGATGCCTTCAGCACGGTGCCTCTCCGAGCTGACTGTGCACGCTTCCTCTCTGTTCCCTCGTATGGGGCGGACTGACGGGGGAAACATTTTTATGGAGCCCCCCAGTCATTAAAAGCAAGAAGGTATGTTGTGCAGCACTGCTTTGCTGTCAGACCCTGCAGGATTGGCTACCATGCTGAAGTCCCTCGGACCAATGGCGGCCTTGTAATTACCGCCAGGTAAGCAGCGCGCCTGCTGTCACTGGAAAGCCATCCATGGCGCCATTCAGCAGGCGGCCTGTTTCCTTTGCAGGTTTGGAATTTGTGTGCCCAGGTGACTTCCCATCTGAGGCATTGACACAAGGACATTTACAGGCTCGTTCAATTATTTATTTACAGTGTGAATGCAGAAGCTTCATTAACTTCAATATAGCAACGTCAGACAACTAAAAGGATTTCCTGATGTTTACAGTTCTTTCATTATGATGCACGAATGGCAGCAGGTAAAAGTAATGTGGCCCCGCCCACATGGAGTCCATAATGAATCAGAAATAGTGAAGCAAAAGTGTTGTGAGATGCACATATCCATTGACCAAAAGCTGGACTGAAATGTTTACATTGTGAACATTTAAAAAAAAAAAAGCACCTAATTAACTCAAATAATGTTGCTATTTGAGTCCCATGACAAAGGAAAACTGAATGTTGGGATAGAAACGGTCATACTTCATAAACCTGCTCAAGAGAGGTTGTTTCTGTTTTTTTTTACGTGTACTTCAATCAAATTTTCAAAGTAAGAGGCTTTTTGACAGTTTTTTCAGCCCTCTAAACTGGCTGACATTCTCACAGCTGTTTTCCATGAAGGAGCAAGAAGCTAAAGTCGTTAGACGAAGCAGGCCTCATATGGAGCCACTAATGAAGCAAACTGCTGCTGCTGCTGCTGCCGCCACTGCTGCTGCACAAGGCGAAGCTTCATGTGCTTGTTTGGTCCGTGGTCGTAATGGCTGATTGTGCCACGTCGCTTGCACAGCTGCAGCCTGTATCAGGGTGATACGTCTTCTTTAGGTGGGAGCCATAGAACCAGCAGTAAAAAAATACTCTGACACATTCAGCTGTTAGTGTTCAAAGCTGCCATTAAATACCCTGACAGTTCAATATACCATGGAAAGGAGGACTCTGTGAAGTCCTCCCCAACACCCCCACCCCCCACCCCCAGTTCCATTGCTCAGTCAGTGATGTGCAAGTGTCCAAATAATAAATCACTTAGCTGTGAAGCGCTGACGTTGAGCACTGCTGTGTTACTAACTGGGTAGTTTTATGACAGTAGCAGCAGAGACTGCAAGCACAGCAAGCCTGTTTCAACTGCTTCTCACTTCATACGCAACAGCGGCTGAAGACAGCCGAGCTGCTGCCCACCTGGACCGTAAACTGAGTCGCAAGCAGCTAGAAAAACGACCACTTCTGATCTCTTCACTTCTCACTCGAATGAAGAGCAGCTGCTTTTCATCTAATGGACTCGTTTGCTGTGGCGTTGCATTGCACGCATCCATCACTGAATCTGACAACATGAGGGACACTCACCTGTGGGTCCAGCTGGACTGTGGTGCGTGAGCAGCCTTCAATGAACATCCAGCTTCCTTCAGTAAACCTGTCTGCATGCTGGTCTGCAATCGAAGCTCTTTGGTCACGGCTTCCAACCATCAACACCCAGATAACTGGCCTGAGGCTAAGGTTGAGTAACCTAAAGATACCTTTCACTATGTCACAAGTTATCAGTCAACACGATGG
>JASSRZ010000042.1:15793872-15810625 GCA_032164315.1 Malacoctenus gilli
AAGGACATGTCAGCCCCCCCAGCCCCGCCACTCCCACAGACTGTTAAAGAACCCTTAATTACAACACTACTTCCTGCTGTCATTTCATGCTGCAACTTCAGTCATTCAAATTGCACATATTTTATTTATTTATATATATTTTTAAACTGTTTTTTCTAATCTATTTCTTTTCTTTTAGTTGGTCGACATTTTATTGCTCTGTGACGCTGCGTCGTGCTGTTACAAAGAGCCAGGACAGGATGAGACGCAGCGGCTCGCTGGAGCCAGCTTGAGCTCTTCGAGACAATCGCGCACGCACAGCTTTGTTCAGCAGACCCGTAGTGTAAGTCTCAGATTCACTGTCACATAGACCAAAGAGCCTGTTCAGCAAACGAGGTCAAATGATTCGTTTAACTGTGTCGTTATCAAGTTCCCTTTGTGTTGAAACACACTAATGTGTAAATCACACAGAATGTGGATCAAAAAGGAGGGATTTTGCTTGGTGGATCAGTTCAGCGCACCGTAACAGAAGTGGACGAGTTCACATCGACACTAAAATACACCGTGAACACTGTGGGCAGCTGAAGGGAATCACTTACACCTCACGTGCGTCTCATCATGCATCAGACTAAAGTGACCCAACAACTCACTACGAAAGACGTCTTCACGAGGTTTTTATCATCAGTACGCTGGAAGCATGTCACATGGCAAAGCTCATGTCAGGTTACAAAAAAAGGTGTTCCTGCTGATTTCTCTGTTCAATGGGATCCCGTAAAGTTAATGTTTTCACAAGATCTCATTTCAGAAATCTCCCGTCAGTGTTGAGCATCAAGCCAACCATATCTGGTGTGATTAAAGAAAAGCAAAGTGCAGGATGTGCTCTGTGACCTGTGACCTCTGTGCTGCCAGACTTCACAGAGCTTTGGCCGCTTGCCTCGGTTGGCGGCTCCACTGGCTACTCGCTGCTGTGCGTCACTGTTTGACTGAGTGACTTGAGCAGGTGGAACAGGAAGTGCGTATGAACCAGTTTCAACTCCTGTTTGGAGCATACATACCTGTCAGATGCAGTTGCTGTTAAATCTTGACCTAAAATCTTCCATGTGCAAATCTACATGTACAAGTTGGAGTGTGAGCAGGCTGCATGTTTGCGTCCAGTGTTCTCACTGACACGCATCACTCAGCTTCCTGCCTTCATCGTGACGTTTTACTGAACTTTCCAGGAGCTTCGGCTCTTCCGCCTTCACGTTGTGCTGTCGCATAATCGTTTCTTTTCTTTTCAGAAGCCACTGACTCAGCCGCAGTGTGCGTGGACTGGAATGTCATAGAATGACAACTCGGTGCATGAGACACAAGAAAAGAAGCCGCCTAGAACTGTGCACCGCAGGTGTGTCCTCAGACCAGTCCGGTGTTTGCCCTTTGTCTGAAGCAAGCCGCTGTGGCCTCAGAGCGTCAGTTTTCGGTGTCCGACGAGTCGGAAATGTCGGCGAGGCGCGCCTGCCGCTTTCGTACGTTCCAGTGTAAGCACTGAGCCAGGCTCTCGAACCAGTCGTACACCAGGTCGTGGCAGCAGATGGAGGGCACCGGGTAGCACGAGGTGGTGATCTTGATGCTGAACGAGGGAAAGAAAAATCCAGAATGAAAAGGGGGCCGAGGAGCGGGAACAAAGACACTCTCCAGTCCTCACCAGTCATTGTGCTGGATCTCCTGCCTCTTGCGGCCGTCAAACGACACCCAGGCCGTGTTTCTGGCATCGGGGGACAAAGTGATCTGTTGGAGGAGCGGAGCGGGACAGTCAGCCTCCTTCCGTCCGTCCTTCCTCCCACACATTACACCTGCTTCACAGGTTACACCTGACCAAGGCGCTCACTGCCCGGCAGCCACAGCACAGCCTCACCATGAGCTCCACCCCAGCAGGGACCACAATGGGCCTGAAGGAGAGCGAGTGCGGGCAGATGGGCGTCACCATGATGGCGGGCACATTGGGGTGGATCATCGAGGCCCCGGCCGCAGCCGCGTACGCTGTGCTGCCCGTCGGCGTGGAAACGATCACACCTGTAGACAGGCAGACAGGTGGAGGCCGGTGTACAATGCTTTCCACTCTGCTTCGCTCACAGGAGCAAAGGGGAGCGGAAGGTCCTGCTGCTCACCGTCTCCCTGCACCGAGGTGATGAGTCGGCCGTCCAGGTACAGGTCCACGTTGGCCAGGTAAGACGATGGGCCGCGGTCAACCACCACCTCGTTCAGCACCTACACACGCGCGCACACACACACATGAATTGATTCAATGGTTGTGAGCAGGCTTCTGACAAGCAGGATGACGACACACTAGTTTCAAGCAGGTGTGTTGGAGCAGGGAAACACCCAGAAGCTGTCTGACCCCGGCCCTCCAGCACCGGAGTCCCACACCCCTGGACACAGATGGCGGAACAGATTGCATACATGTGGATTGAACACATTTCGGGGGGGGGGGCTCCCACTGTATAACAACAACAACAACAAGTATAATAATAATGATAGCAAAAATGCACCTTCATGACAGTCCCATTCACACGCTGATAGCAGAAGACTCGGGCTGATGTCACCACAGCGGCACCCTGATGGCGGCACCAACAGCCACCGCATGGCGCAGCCCAACATTGGCGCTGGTTCATCATCCGAACACTTGAGACATCTAAATGAAGGCTCTCAGACTGGGCTGGACCTTTGCTCTGAGGTACTCCTGGCCAATAAACAGTGTTGAACTCACTTCTGAGGAACCTTTATGACCTCAGGGCTGAAGAGTTCCCTCTTACACATGGCAATAATCAGACAAGCGCACCAAATAACAATGAAAACGTCATTCTTCAGCGGCAGAAGGAGAGCAGAAGTGACTCGACGAGACCCAAGGCACGGCCAGCACCCAGAGAGGCCCTGCAGCCAGCAAGCAGCGTGGCGGGGAGACCCGCACCCTGAGCCCATCCATGGCGCTTCACTTCGCTTCACTTCACTGGTGACAGACATTTTCCTTGGCTTGGAAAAAGAAACATTCCTCTGGTTTTTCCAAACATTTCCTCAGGAACTGCATCTTCAGACGGCCAGTCACCCCAAACCCACTGGACACTGAGCTTCATCTACAACTCGTATGAAGAGAGAGCGCTTTTACTGCTGTTTCCACGTCCAACTGTTTCAAATGACGAAGCGTCTGTCAGCGCTGGCTGCATTTGGACTCCATTAGTGTGCAGGAAGGACTGTGTGGGCTCAAGTGATGTCTGGCAGACCGACTGACGTCACGCTGAGAGCACCTCGCCGTCAGCGGAACTCAGTTTACAGACGCTGCAGGACGTCAAGGACACAGAGTCACCGCGGTTCGCCGATGAGACGGGCACACGACGACGGGCTGGACTGAGAGAACAGCGGACAGGAAGTGACCGACAGCGTCAGTGTTTGTGAGCACGCCTACCAACACTGAGCGGCAATGCTGCTTCATCATCACCCGCTGGACTCTTGACGCCACAGTTCCCATAGCAACTGCCTCAACAGGGCTTCGTAACATCCGACTGGCTCTCCCACATCTGCACTGAGCAGCGATATTATGACTGTTGTCATAGCAACCAAGCTCATGCTCCCTTGCTGAGCCATATATATCCACACACACAAACACCTGTAGCATACAAAGCAATCTCCGACATGCTTGCATGAACAGTCAGTGTCGTCATCCATCTTTCAAAGGGTCCAGTTGAAGGCCAGTGAGAAGAAAAGGCCACAACAGCAACGGATCCTGAAGTCCCGCCTCTCGTTTCACCGCCACCTTCGCGCTGTGCTTTCAAGGACCCAGATCTGGATTTGGTTCACTTTTGAATTTTTAACAGAAGCATTATCTTGTCTCAGTATAACCATTCAGGAATTGTGGACCAATTATGCCTGACTCCACTTCCGCAGAGGGCGCCATTTCCTTCACATTGCAGCGTGGATTGTGGAGAGGAAGATAACAGCGAGGGCAGGGAAGGCAGAAGTTGCTTTCAGAGTACGACTGATCTCGTTTCCTCATCCAGGCAAAAGATTTGTGCTCCTCTGTTGCCACGGCATCCGTTTGTTTGTTTTTCTGGGAGTTCCTGCATCGATACACAGCTAGGCCCACAAATATTTGGAGAGTGACGCAATTGTCAGGATTTGGGCTCTGCACGCCACCAAATGAAACAACTACAACGGAATTGAAGAGCAGACTTCAAGGTTTAATTCAAGGGCGTGAGCAAATATATATGATGAAACACGTAGGAATTGTGGCTGTTTGTACACCAACACTCCTCATTTCAGGGGCTCAAAAGTAACCTGACAACCAAGCATAAAACCACTGAACCCCTTGCTCCAATTTGGATGTGAATACTCTCAAATCAAGGCTGAGATTCTGCACTTTAAGCCCATGTCACTGTATCCTGAATATGTTCTCCTAAACAACTAAAATAACCAAACTTGTGTCACTGTCCAGATAGGTTTGGCCCGAACTGTATATGCTGAGCTGCAAATGTGACAACTGCTTTCTCTTCCAGGTCTAAAACAACAGACTTCATGCCCAAACTTCCAATGACATCATGGAGTTGTGTTGATGGAACTGGGACTGATCCTGGTTCAGTCAGACTGAGCCAACATTTTACTCTCATGTGAACGGACAGACTGCGGGCGGTCGCTGCACGCACAGCCACCGTGAAGCTGGATGTTCTGCAGCAGAGATGGACGACTGTGACGATCCTGAGGGTTCAAGCACTCATTTGATCATCCTTGTCCTCACCTGGAGCTGCAGGGAGGCTTTGCAGGCCTCGGTGTTCATGTGTCCAGGAGCCAGGACCCCATTGTGGTCGGACTGCTGCAGCGACCTCTGAAGCACGTCCTTCATCACCTTCACCTTCAGCCGACTCCGCAGAGTGATGGCGGCATTGCCTGAAGCGGGCACACGCAGACGTGAGCCACAACAGCACTGTGGCTTTGGCTCCGTTGTACAATAGGTAGAACCGCTTTACCTTCAAATACTTTGGCAACCTCAGTCTTGTAAGAGTCAAACTTGAAAGGAGTTAGAAATCCCAAAGATCCCAGGTGGAAGGCCATCACTGGGGGGACGCTGCCCTTGAGAGGAGAGAAGCCAGAGGAGAATGTGGAGCTGCACTCGTACTCAGCTTGCGGGAAACTCCAGCGAGGAAGACTCTTATCGAAAACATTCAGCCAGTTCCAATCGAATCAACTAACAGACATTGTAGTAAACTACCACAAAACACAACAAAAGCAACATGGAGTGGAAGGTTTGGAGCCCCAGGGCCAACCTCCCAGTAGCCCAGAGCTGGAGCCCACCCTGAGGGCATCCTTTCTGTCAGGTGGCTTCCAGCTGACCCCCATGAGTGTGTCACAGGTGTGTCACACTCGAAAGTTTGGGGCCAACTTTTATGCAAGTGGGCCAGACCAAAAGCATGTTTCCTACTGCCTGATATCGTCTGTATTAAACTGTTTACTTTCTGCTTGTTGTCAGGTGACTAGCTTGAAGCAAGCTTTGGCTTGATGGTTTATCCACCATCCGCTTTGCAGTTTTCTGTGGTTTGACCCACCTGTGGACTTCAAGGGTGAGACCACCAGTATGAATTAGCAGCAGAGGTTTGTTGTGATTTTGTCCACTGTCCAGAGATCATCTGGTTGACCAGATTTGGCCCACGGGACTCCTCTTTGGACCCCTGCTGTAACCCTGGCGACTGAATGAGAGGTGATCGGTAGTCAGGAGCACAGCAACTCTCTGTGCTGGGACGACTGCTCGATGTTTTAGTTGAGATTCAGGCTCTAAATTTAGGCCCATGAGACGAGTCACAGGATGAAGGAATCGTATATACATATAGAGGTGGGTATATGTATATGTACACAGGTAAGAGAGAGAGTGTGAGTGAGTGAGTGTGTGTGTGTGTGTACACACACAGTGAACCCTCGTTTATCGTGGGGTCACGTTCCAAAAGGAACCGATGATAGGCCATGAAGTCGTCAGCTTCATTTCTATACAATTATTGAACATGTTGAACTTTCTCCGCCATAGTCAGCATCTTCCTGCCTTTTCGCCGCATCTGCAGCTGCCTTTGTTGGTGCAGAACGCTTCGTCAACATTGTGGGTTTTCTTGTGGAGAAACTTTGTAAACACGTGAATTTGCCGAGCTGAACGCATCCTGTACCCGACAGAGACGGGGCACGGGGGAGACTGATTAACACTGGCCTACAGTTCCTCAGCCAATCAGGACGCAGAACATGATGTGCGTTTATATGTTGTAAAAAAAAAAAACTACAATAAACTGCAGGAAAAAAATCCGCAAAGCCGCAGAAAGTTCCCTCTATATACTTTCCTATATTTATATGTAGACTGATGTGGAATACCTGAAAGAGAGAAGAAGCGTAGAGCAAAGTGCCGTCACCACCAAGACAGATGATGAGGTCGATGCAGTCCGAGATGTCATCGAAGCCTGCGAGCAGAGAGAAAGGCCGTGCGTCCATTATCAGCTTTCATTCTGAAGAGCATCCTTGAAAAGAAAAAACGTGCCAACACCCCAAATGGAGACCAGTCTCACCCTCTCTGAAGGTGCTGAGCTGATTGCGGATGGAGCCAAAGGCTTGGTCCTTTGACAGCGTCGCATCATCAGCAACCCTGCGCTCCACATACACCATCATCTGCTTCTCCTAAGACACGTCAGACCTGTGAGTGACTGATGTCGAAGCAAATGGAAACTTTCTACAGAAGTTGAACAAATGCGAGACCATTCAGTGTCTTTTGTGGGCCGCAAAATGAGCCATTTGGCCTTCGAGGCTCTGACTGACCACTGGTGCTTGGAAAAAGCTCAACTGCGATATCACTGCTCAGGCCAGACATGTGCTTGGTTTTCTTGGTTGTTTGTTCTCTGGGCTCTTCAGCACCATAGACACTTCAGAGGACCCTCACGAAACCTTTCACCAAGACTTTGTTTCGAAAGAATTCACTTGGAGAAACAAAACACTTGGAACAAAGCGTCCGAATATCATTGAAGGAGTTCGCTCTCGGACTGTGTTGGTCTGGATGAGTACAGTCCTCTATCTGCTGTTTAGGGTGGCGGCAAGGCATCAAAGAGAAGTACCTCCACCAGAAACCGGCACAGCTCCTTGAAAGGCTCCACCAGGCTCTCATCTCTGATCTTTCTGATGACCAGAACATTGACTGGAGGTTTATTCCAGGTTAGTCTTTGGCTGGCCGGGTCCTGGATGTGCCTGCATTGCAGAAACAAAGACAACGTGACGCACAAATGGCCAACCAATGACTGAAACTCTTCAACGGCACCAAACACTGCCTGTCACAACAAGTCAGAAACAAAACACACAGAAATCCCTCCTGACGTCCTGCGTTTGGCTCGCTGCACTTTGCATACTGACAACATTCAAAATGGACAAAGACAGAAAAAACAGCATCCCGTCCCTCCTCATTTGTTGGACAGAAGCTGGCTGGAAACATGCGCATGGTTCAGTCTTTTCGATGTGTACCAACAGGTTTGTTCATATAAAGTACATCTACTATGCGTGTACAAACTTATTTGTTCATATAAAGGTTCTATGCCGTGTGTGTACAAACAAGTTTGTACACATACAGTACATGTACTATGTGTGTCCAAAGTTATTTGTTCATGTGGAGTAAAAACTCTCCACAGGCCTGGAGAGCCAAGGTCCACGCAGTAGACATTACGTCTCGTCTGGTGAGGACCAAGGATGGCATCGGCGAGAACCGAGGTTGGTGTCTGCTGAAAACCCAAGTGGGGTGACGACAGCTTTGGACCTTGACTTGCTTGGGATCCACTGATGACACCATGTCTGCTCATCAACAGACAGTGCTCTATAAAGAGCTCATTCTGGGGACACTGGTCAGGACGTTGGTGCATGCGTCAGTATGCCTTCTCACAGCACTGTTACTTGTTACTCGACTGGTGAGTCTCCGGCCTCATCCTTCTGCTCCATCTCCACTTTGAATTCTCATTCACAGTTCATGTAAAGTACGTGTACTGTATGTGTACAAACAAGGTTGTTCATATGAAGTACATGTACTGCGTGCGTACCAACAAGTTTGTTGATGACATGAGACAGTGGGGGCTTTACGTAGCTCCTTGGGCAGCAGACTCATACTTCCACCCTGCAAGAAAGAGCGCTACCGCAGGTCATTCCGCCCATCTGCAACAAGACTGTACAACATCAGCATCACTGGCTGATGCTGTACAAGTCATAGCGGCCATGTCCGTACAGTTTTTTATCTTGTTTATTTTTTCAGTAATTTGCACATTCTCCTTTTTGTGGTTTCGTAAATACTGTACGGAGATTCTATTGTTTCTCTGGCGTCTCTATTTTTGTTCTGGAGTCTATATTTTGTACATATTTGTACATATATTGAACATATTTTGTATTTATTTTATACATATTGTTTGATATTTTATTTATTTTTATCTTATGTTATTTTTATTCTTCCTTTTTTCTGTCTTACTTTGTTTGTATATAGTTTTATATGGCTGTTGCGGTGTACAAAATTTCCCCCAACGGGGGCTCAAGAAAGGCGTTCCATTCAGTTCAATATAGAGTACACGTACTGTGTGTGTACCAAAAGGTTTGTTGATATGGAGTACATGTCGTGTCCTGGTCTTACATCACTGAAGTGGGATTGGGAAGAATACAGGCTTTGGGTCCAAAGTGGGTGGCAGGATAAGGTCCATGAAGAAAGTGGGCTCTTCTGTCGAGACACGAAAAGGAGTTCATGAGGACATTTTGAGGAGAGAAGCCGAAAAACAGGAACAACTTCCTGTCTCAAGTCCTCTGCAGTGAAGCAGCACCCCAGCAGGGAACCTGCAGCGCACCTCTTAGGGGAGCTTCCTGCCGTCTCGCTGGAGGGACCGCAGGGCTCCGGCTGCTCGTGTTGGCCCGGTGACCTCCGCGGTTCCACCTCGCACAGCAGCTGTGTGTGGCCGCCCCCCGGCTGGTGGGACCTCTTTCCCTCTCGCTGTCTCCTCGGAGACTTGGGTGGGTGCTCCCTGTGCCTGGAGGGCCATTCTGACTCGGACAGCTGGGGCAGGGCGCCCGAGGGGCGCGGGCTGCTTCTTTCCGGTGTTGCCAGAGGTCTCAGCGGTGAACCTGCCGCCGAGTTCTGCATCTCACTGCAAAAACAAACACAAACTCTGAAATTCAAGAAGCTACAACGCGGCCTGGCCGCAATGCCATGGATGGTGTGCTGGCCTGACAGGGTGGGGCCTCGGGGGGGTTGGGGGGGGGGGCTTGCGTGTTCTCCCTGGGCTCGCAATGGTTTCCTAATTGAGTGGAAGCTGGAATGGCTCCTGTTGTCCCATAAAGTCTCTCTTCTTTTAGTAAATTAGAAACATTGGAAAAACTGATACTGTGAACACAGAACATTTGGGACTTCTCTGCACGTATCCCATTCATCCAAAGTCATGTAACTGTTCATCATTAAGACATCGAAAAAGGGATTTCAATTCGATCAGTCAATACTGGGACAGATTTAGGCTTTATTCATGGTCATTATAAAGCTGCAAATGTGTTTGCACTTTTAGATCAAGATGTGTACTGGTCACACATTTGCATTGTAAATCCAGTGTTTTCACACGAGGACCTGCTGATCACAAGAGGTCAGTCTGACATCACACTGAACGTCTCCGTACATTTCACCAGCAGTGAAGGATTATTCTGAAGAAGCAGGTAAGTAGCGTCATCTCTTCAATCTGAGGTTTAAATCCCAGAACGCTCAAGGAAAGAATTGAAATAGATTCCCAAAGGAATCAAAAGCTTCGGGATTTTCCTTCAGTGTAAATGGAAATTCTTCTGGACTTCTCATGGTGAACTGAAGTTCTCTTTCAACTGAATCGGTTTAACTGCTCCTAAACCAATGGTTGGTTTGAATAAAACGACAGTGATTGCGAGAACCTAAATGTCGCACCAGGCGACAGCAGCTTCCTACGACAGAAAGACAACCGTAGACTTTTATCCTTCGATACAATAAAGTGGCCGAATAATAATACATTTAAAAAAAACAGGCAGAACATTTTAGAAGGTGTTTTACCAAGCCACTCTAATGGAAGCTCGTTAACACACACCGGTCAAACTAGGTCTCCGGCGACACGAGCGCTGATCCTTGACAGCAGCCGCCGACCGGCTGCTAACTGCCCGCTGACCGGCCGCCTGCTGGAGGAACGAACCGAGCTTCGCGTTGTCCCCGCCTCCCAGGCACGAAGGCTCGCGCCCGAACCACCGACGCTCCGCCGAGTTCAAGTAGCGACTAACGACGGCAGACCAGGGCGCCGCAGCCAACGACGGACAGCTTACAAAACAAACAGGAGGCACCGGCGCCGGAACTGACGTTTCACGCATCGAGACGTCAACGGAACTCAGCTCAAGACAGCACTGTGCTTTACCCTGCTGGTGACATTCGGAACTACACTTACTGACGAAAACGACAAGTGGAGACGTTCCTTTGAAGTCTGTTGGTTATTGACACCTTCCTGAGATTTCCGGGGTGATTCGGCCCTCGGACCCTCTGTGGGCAGTGTAGCAATGAAGGCATGAGCGGTGAGCCACACCAAAGCAGAATCCTTGAAGGTACTGGAATTAAACTACTAAAGGAGGAACTAATGAGAGAGTTGACAGAACAGAAAAAAAATGGTTTTGTTTTGTTTTGTTTTGTTTTTCAATGAAATCACCAACAGGTAGAGGACTTGTTTGACAGCACATCTGGTGTCGTGGAGAGGCTTGAATTCACCAAAGTCCCATGTGGGGCTCTGAGTGAGACGGGGCTGCTGTGGACCCCCAAGAAAGTAGAGCTTTCTTGCAGCACACTGTCAGTGGTTATCCCTGGTTGTACAGCAATTCATTCACCAGCCTGCCTTCTCGTCATTCTCGTGGAAGACTGAAGGATCTTTGGCCTGTACATGGCTCCATTTGTGTGTGTGTGTGTGTGTGTGTGTGTGTGTGTGTGTGTGTGTGTGTGTGTGTGTGTGTGTGTGTGTGTGTGTGCAATGGCTGCTTGTTAGAGTGCTGCTGCCTGAAGCCAACACTGAGCAGGCGCAGACAGTGTGACGAGAAACAAGACTCAGCTTCTGATTGGTCAGCCACACCAAACACGAACATTTTGGAATCACGTAAAAGGTCTTAGTCAGCGTGTAAAAGTGCGACTGATCAACATGCAGTGTTGGAACAACTCCGCCATAGAACAGGAAGGCACCACAGGTTTCAGGGGTGATCAAACCTGGCCGTTTCCTTCTTCTCCTTTCAGTCTTTTTTCATTTCTTTTAGGATTCAAACAAATGAAAACTTATCATTGGGTTCCTCTGGTCATCTGCACCTGATCGCACAATCAAAGCTCGATGGACGAAGCGAACTTTATCAAGGCAGAATTCCACTTTAAAATGTCCAGTCTGCCGGATTTCTGTTCGAAGAGGAAGACTGAGCTTACGGCTGAGTTGCTCCCTTTACCCAACTTGTTTACTACACAAACAAAGATCAGTGCAGCAATAAACTTTGGACAAATTCCCAACGGAGCCCACCGGAGGGCAGCAAAATATTGCACACTGGTGTGACAATCTGTTTTGTTTTTGAAGGATCAGTTCAATCAATATTTCCTCTATAGGTCAAGGTCAGAGGACCTTAACTGGCGGACCGCGGCCCGGAGGTAGTGTAAAAATGGAGCTTCGTTTGCTAATTTGTACATTGGTACTCTGACCATATAAGTCAGGAGTCATACTCGTAACGATATGCATACAAGTTTGTGAATGTTGATGTTTCAGAGTGTATTTGTACTTCTTTGCTCCTAAACAAGAACTTGTTTTCTCTGATCAAGCTGACACTAGGGTAAAGGTTGGCTGCATGTGCCCCCAAACTAAAATGAGCTGACCGCCCGAAAGTCTTGTTACACAGCACTCAATCCTGAATTTATGTCCAAAATCACATTCTCAAGCTTTTCTGTTCGTTTGTTGTCACTACTGAGCTGCCTTTCACACCACGGTATGGTAACGGCATAAGCGTCAGCCGTGCGCTGGTAACTCGGGTTGCCCAATAGGTCAAGGAAAGAGCAGTTAATGCACAAAGGATCTGAAACTTTCATTGTTTAATCAGTCGTGGGCAGACGGACACAACGATCGAGGAGAGTGGCCGAGCTGCTGTGTGTCAACAAGTCCTCAGTCTGGTGCGTGTTGACGGTCAGAATTCTTCCTTCTCCACCATGACAGTGAAATCAAATCCCAGGGAGATGCGAATCAGTGCGTCAAACATGTTGCACCCCTCTGACTTCAGGCTTTCTCCGTTACAGGCCAACAGCAACTTTTGGACTTGTCACCTATGCTGGTCAACTGTCTGCACTTGTATTGAGCTGTTCCGTTTGAGGGGCTTTACACTGTGAGGCCCATTCCTCCATCCATTTTCACACACCAGTGGGAGCAAGTTGGGCCTATAGCCTGTAAGATGGGAATCAAACCGACAACTTTTGGAAGAGACAAGCCACAATCACCCTCAAAAGTAAAGGACCTACTTTATTGAGATCACTGACTTTACTGAGCTCGCTCCTTTATACCGTGGTAATGCTGCCATCTGCTGTTCACTTTGGACTTTCACCACTATGTTTTGAGCTCTGCTTTGGCTAAAGGAACAAGATCTCCTAATTGCAACATGAACCCTGTGCTGCGACTTTGCTCATGGGCCAAAAGCTCGACCGCAGCGCAACGTCCGGTAGGAAACCTAGATCTTGAAGGAGATTCGAGACAATAAGAAGGGAAAGCAGGGAGACGACAGACAACCAGCAAGAGAAAAGGCCGGAGACCATCGTGGTTTTGACACTACAGAACTTTACTTGAATTTGATTCAAGTTCATTGTCTATACAGAGCTCATTTACAAGATCCGAAATCATTGGCAGGGCAAAAACAGAAACAAAA
Source organism: Malacoctenus gilli (assembly GCA_032164315.1). NCBI lineage: Eukaryota > Metazoa > Chordata > Actinopteri > Blenniiformes > Labrisomidae > Malacoctenus > Malacoctenus gilli. The sequence continues at coordinate 15,806,785 of JASSRZ010000042.1, forward strand.
AAACAAACACTAGATACAACTGAGGTATTAGCTAGAAGCATTTACAGGTATGTTTTTACTAGTAAATATCAATGATGATAAACAATTAGAGATGCAGTGTCTCCTGCTTTAAAAAACATTGTTTTATATCACAACATGAGGTAGGAGAACAGTGTCTCGATGCATGCAAGAACAAAAGTCTCATCACACTGTAGTAGTTGGCAACGTAGTATGTAATGGTCGTACACAGACACTGTGTTTGATTTTTCAGTACAGTATCAAGGAAGGAAAAATGGTTCTTTTCAGCAAAGCCACTGGATTTTTTTCTTGATCTATTACAGCATGTGTCCGAAGAAAAACCGATGTCTCGGCCACCACGGCGGCTGCTTCCATGAAAAGTTACTGGCTGAATCGTACACACACCCAGTCACAAAGCAAAGCCACCTGCAACACTTCAAAGGTCACCTCGGCCTTCTTTACACGTTGCCCGTGGGCCGGCGCAGCTGCAGATCCTGCGCCCAAACCCCCAGCGCTGCGGTCGACTGATTCGATTGGGCGAAAAGTCACAATTGTAAAAATTCTGTACAAATTATATTCAAGATTTCGTAACACTGCAAAAAATGCAAAAAACAGGCCCAACTCGCCTCGGTAGACAACATGATGTACGATTACCAAAGCAAAACAGCACCTCTGTTTGTTTGTATGAATGCTTGCCAGAAGTGGGTTGGAAGGGTCTTCTCATCAAAAGCAGACTGTGGTTGGACCAGGATCCAGGAGGGGTCAGGGAGGTCAGACAAACTCTCTCAAGCCTGCTTTACTTCTGTCAGCTGTGTGAGGGGAACACTCGCATGAGCATACACACTGTTTACACTTAAAATGATGCTACAACTTATAGATTCGGACTCTTCACATTATATGTAGCCAACCTTTATACAAAAATTTGATACAAAACTTGCATATCATGCATATGAGCCATCTCCGTAGGTTCCAGAAGGAGGGACACATTTTCGCTTTTTTGCGACACAATAAACAACTGATCGATTGATCGAGTGGTCTGGTGACATGAACATTTCTTTTGGAAAGCAAATCATGCAAAAATTAGAAAACCACTTTTCTTTTCTTCAGCATTCCCCCCAACAAAAGTTGAACAAATTTTGGATAAACCTTGGGGGGGATGGGGGTCTTTTTTTAGGGGGGGGGGGTCACAAAGATGCAGTTGGGCAACATTACACTTTTCTTTTTTTTTTTTTAAAGTCGGCGGGATGAAATCCACAAAAACATTTGCATCAGTTCAGAAAAGGGAGCTGGGGCTGATGGATGCGTTTCCCTTCACATCTATTCAGAAAAAGTTGTCTCACACATTTTGGATGACTAAAGCAAGAATCCTTTGTGGTCCAAATTTCATTTCTTTTTTTGTCTTTTAATATACATAAGAACAGTTATTATATTAAGGACTACTGTATTTACAACGTGAATATAAATCTTTAGTTAATATTTAAATATTTTCTGTCATAAATTCATTTCAAAATGGTGGGAGATGAACCGTGGGGTCCACCTGCTGCAGGGTGTGGTGGGGCAGCCTCGCGCTGCACCTGCTCTCATGACAGTCGGTGAGCTGCAGCTGCAGCTGCGTGACGCCGGCTTAGTCAGTCGCGGCGAAGGGCAAACTTTGGAGGACAAGTCTGCAGAAAACAACGGAGCACAGTGGAATGTCTACTGATTTGCATTTGTGGCGGATGCGATGATGCAACTCGGGATCCCACCCTCGTCCTCAAGTATTCAGGGGCACGCACGCACGCACACACGCAGTTTGCTGTGAAAACACCAGAAAACACCTCCTTCCCAGACGGGAGTGTCAAGGAAAGGGGGAACTGCCCGATCGGCTCCGACCCGGGGTGGGCGGGGGGCCGGCCACAACGGCTGCCCCTCTACTGATGGTACAGACTGAAAAAGCTCACTAAAAACAGTTGGGCTCCCCTCAGTACCCCCGGTTTCCATGGCCACCGTGCCTGTCATGGGGGGGGGGTGTAGGAAGTGAGGCCCCCACCTTCCCTCCCCCGTTCAATTTGTTTAGCCAGGCAGAATAACGTGGCAGCAGGACCCAACTGCCCCAGATTAACTGCTGTCATCTGCAAGCAGCGCTGGGAGATGAGCCTCTGACAAACCAGGTGATGATTCATCTGGAGAGAACGCAGCAGCGCACGCTCCATCTCCAGTGGCCCCCACTGACATGTGTGTGTGTGTGTGTGTGGGGGGGGGGGGTTAAAGGCAAAACACCAAGCCTAACAAAGCACAGTGTTTTTCATGTCATGGCCAAACTGCGTGGAATCCACAGTGTTCGAAAAGGGAGGTGGAAGCAGTGATGTAGCAGGCAGGTCAGCCAGCAGGTTTGGAGTCATCGTCATCGTCTGGGAACAAAAAGCTGGACAGTTCGATTCAAAGTGAAGCCTTAAGAACCTCTAGGTCAGACCTCCTTATAGTGGACCCCTTCACGTGCCATTAACACCTCCACCTACTATTCAAGACTTGCAAAAAGGTACGCAGTGAGGACTTTCCAGCAAAACCTGTGATTGCGAGTCAGCCCGGCTTGCCGTGCTGCGCTCACGTCTTCCAGGAGTGTTTGGAGAAGCTGTGAACTTGTTTTCAGGCTGTTCCCGTCTTCGGCCTGAACTCCAGCTCAACGTTGCTGACGTAAAAGCACCTTGAGACGGACCTTAACAAAGCCATCTGCATGGTGTCAGAAAAAGAGGCCGTCTTGCTGTTCACAAAGGAGAAGAATTCAACAGCTGATTGACACTATCAACAACCAGTCTCCTCTGACCAAGGTGTGTGCCGCTTGCAGACCAACAAGGATGCTTTCAATTCATCCTGAAGAGGACCTGAAGCCCAAGGTAAAGAGCAGGACCCCCAAAGACATCTGCTCTGTTGGCTGCCTTCCTTCTCAGTCAACGGCCAAGCGCAGCTGAGCAACATTTAAGATTTGAAAACATGCAGTCTAACATAAAGGTCCAAAAGTCAGGGATGACTTTGGACAGCTGCCGCTCCTTCAAAAGTGAAGCCGACCGACCAATGACGGAGTTTCTCAGTGACTGCAGTCACTTCCTCAGCTGCAGCTGCTCAGTGCACATCTCTCCAGGCTGCTTTTGCGTGGCCATCAGGCAGGCTGTTTGTTTGAACTAACTTTTAGAATTGAATGACTATTAAACTAGCTGCTCCAGCTTCAGGTCTTTCTCATGGTCTCATGGAGTCTGTTATAAGGAGGTTTGACTGTATGTGCGTATGTGTGTACACACACACACACACACACGCACGCACACACGCACATGTCAGAGGCTTGTACCTGGCTCTTCCTGGTCCAGGTAAACAATGCACATTAAGAGAGGAGGGGTGGGTTTCACAGGTCCACACAAACTTCAAGATTCACATCTCAGCATACTCTTATGAGGTTTCACGACATCAGCCCTAATGTCTTTGTTTTCCGTCCATTAAAGGTCTCTCTCTCTCTCTCCTCCAAAGTTCCTCCTTCGAAAATTCTCTTCATGCCTCAACAACAGGACAGAAAAGTCAGAAAGAAAGCTCTCCATTGAAATGCCCATGCAGCTGTCTGCAAGTCACTGGCTGGGACAGTTGAACTTTGCGGCAGACAAGGAGGAGGAGGAGGAGGAGGAGGATGAGGAGGGGGAGGCGCGCAGCCAGGTGGTGGTTACATGTCTGCATGGGCTCACTGGCTGCTGTGCCAAGTAGGAGCAAGTTTTTTTCGCTAAACTCTTGTGAGCTCCTGTACACGAAGTGTGTGTGTGTGTGTGTGTGTGTGTGTGTGTGTGTGTGTGTGTGTGTGTGTGTGTGTGTGTGTGTGTGTGTG
>JASSRZ010000042.1:15820545-15837164 GCA_032164315.1 Malacoctenus gilli
ACACACACACACACACACACACACACACACACACACACACACACACACACACACACACACACACACACACTCTCACATGAGTGTGCACATGAAAACATGTCACCCCTTCCCAAACTTTCAGGTTAAAAAAATGACCCTGGCATACATTCTGCAACAAAGTTCGACTCAAGTCAAACACTTTTTTTTGTTTTGTTTCTGGAAGGACAGGCAACAGAGACAGGTTTCCCTGAAAGTGTTGGCCTACAAGTACCACTGGTTGTACTCAGGCTCCCACTAGTGGTATGTGAAGGAATTAGTATAAATAGAATTAAATAAAAATGAATATACCATAAGCAAAATATGTTATAACATAATATATATAAGAGCGAGTTTCTAAAAGAAACCTCTGTTTCATTATTCGAGGTGTAAAACTTCACTGCTTTTACAGTTCAGTGTGTTTTTTCCTGTTTGGAGTCACCATTTCATGAGTTCAGTACCATTAAAGGAAAAAGCAAAAGAAGAAAACATCCTGAATGCATAATTCTAGGTTTCCTCTTCCACTTAGTTTAGTGAATATTTGTGCAAATAACAGTTCAACATAGTAAATAAAATGTTTTAATTCAGTTCCGAGATATTTGACAAGCATGGTATACTCCACCAAAAACTAGCTAAATTCCAGCTTTTTCAGTTCTAATCAGGACTGAGCTCCTCTGAAGTGACATGAAAAAACATGTACTGGAGAGAAAATACAGAGTTTTAGATTTGGTGCAACGACAGTTTCTCCAAAACCCGAGTCATACACTGCTTTCCAGAGCCTTGAGACTTTTGTGTCTCTGTATATTCAAAAGATCAGAAGAAGCTACACCAACCTTGTTTCTATGTTTAATCCGCTATCCAAGAGCAGAATGTAGTGCAGGGCATTGTGTTTTTTAAGGCAGGAAGTGCTGCTTTGATGAGGGTTAGGGACTACTTTGACTACAAAACAAGTTTAGGCTCACTTTACCTGGAGATGGCAATCTCAACTTTAGTTTTGGCAATGGCAGCAGCTCTCACTGCTCCCTCGATGGCCCGATCCACTTTCTGTTTGGTCTTGGTGTTCTTGAGCGGGATCAGCTGCTTCCTGATACTTCGAGCCAAAACATTGTTCTTGTATTTTCCTTCCTCTTTTGAACCATCGGGAAAGATGGTGCAGCCGTAGCCATGGCGCTTATTGTTTAACCACTCGCCTTCGTACTTCATGCCATTTGACCGCTCTGAGACACCAAAGCCACTGCGCTTGTCATTCTTCCACTCACCCATGTAGGACTCTGTGGTGGTAGCATCCACATTGTCTTCCAGAGGGAGGTAATCATCACCAGGGTCCCCTTCTCCAAAGCTTATCGTGGAATTGGCGTCACTTGAACTGATGCGGCTCATGGTGGTGTCACTATTTGCTGAGCTGCGTTTGCTTGAGATGGACGAACGTGAATCTGACTTGCGCAGTCGGTGAAGGCTGCCAAACAGTGATCCGCGGCGGAAGAGACCCTTCTTCTTGTCTGAACTTTCTCCATCTGAGTGAAAGTTTAGCACAAAGCCCCCACGTGTGCCGGCAGGGCTGTCGGAAAGGCTGTCACGCATCAGTGTGCCATTGCTCTGCTCACTGCGGAGGGAGGCCAGTGAGGTGCGAAGGGGTGAGCGGATGACAGAAGCCATACCATAGGGGACACTCTGACGTACACCATATCCATGGCGCATCCCTCCGGTCCACTGACCTTGGTAGGTACCTAAAATAAGAAACCAAGAGGAAAGGAACACTTTACTCCAAACAACAAACAACACAAGAAGAAGTGTCAAAGTAATCACTTGGACAGAATATTTAACAAATAAGTCATACTCACACAATATCAAAGTGATTTGTTTGTGCCATAGCACAAATTCCATAGAAGCTCATAGGTGATTGGAATCATATTGACATCTATCTATCTACCCATCCATCCATCCATCCATCCATCCATCCATGCATCCATCTTCTTTTTATTTGACACTGCAGGCAATCTTGCTGTGTCTACTGTGACAAATCATAGGGGCACCAGTTACCTAGCAACCTCATTGCATCTTTTGTTTTGCTGATGACTCAACTTGTCAGACACACAACAGAGCGACAGTGTCAGGCAACCCCTTTGCAGCTTTTCTTTCATTGGTGACATGGCAGATTCGGTCTGGGTCACAACCCTAGGACCTGCTGTTGCCTGACAACAACACATCAAGGGAACTTTTTTCCCCCACGGGATGGGGCAGGGGGATGATGTCTACTGTGACAACCTCGGTGCAGAGACACAGGTCTAGGGATTTCTCACACAGGACAGGGAGGGCATGATACCTGTGCTCTTTGATCACCCCAGTAGAGAGATGCGTGCGGAACCCAAAGTGATTGAGCGAGACCTGCTGAGACACATAAGAGATATGTGCACAGGCAGACAGATTCAACTTATAAAGTTGAATATGCTTGACACCTGACAGCTGACACCATGACCATACATCCTGAGGAATAGTTGTCTTAATTGCCATACTCTTGATTTGTATGAAGGAAAGATTGAGTTGTGATTTTTGCAAATATTTTTACAATTAATATGAATTCTATTTTTTATTCTATTTTTTACAAAAATGTTTGTTTGCAAAAATGATCACCACTTTTATTTGGACTCATATTAACATTACGATAAACAAATGCAAATATTCATTGGTCTGTTTCTTATTCAACAAATAAAAGTTGCTTTATTTTTTTTATTTTGTAACTTCAATTAAGTGGCCTCTGAGTGGGTAAACAAATAAAGTGCAAAAAACTAAAAAATAATAATAGCTGGTGGAATATCTGCCCATATAAAGCATGTCCTGAAAAGATAACTGTAGAGTAGGAGGAGGAGTCTTTTATTTTTTGGGTCAAAGAATTTTCTGGTGAGCCATTGAGTCAGTGGCTCAGTGCCGTGCAGTCAGACCTGCCTGACAACAGCAAAACTCACCCACTCTGAATTTCCATGTGAGTTTTCCTTGTGTGTGTGAATTTGAAGGGGCACTTCTTTTGCCATAATTGAGAGATTGTTTGTTCACGAAACAATTTTTGTTGATTATGTTGTTTTAGGGATGATTGACAGCCTACATAGAAATCCGGATGAAATTTTACTACCTAATTTCCAGCATTTCACTTTTCTGGTTTCACAGTACACAGACACTGCCAATACCAAAAGTGTTTTGACTGATATTAGTCATGTGCATGCTTTGGTGAGCTCCAGCTCAAACACCAGTCTCTCTGTTAGTCGCCATCATTCAATGTGATGAGATCACAGCAAGTACCGTAGTAAACAAATGCAAGGCAATAAACGTCACTCAGGCAGTCAATACAAAAATAAATACACAGTTACACACATTTACGCACTCACGCACGCACGCGCACGCACACACACACACACACACACACACACACACACACACACACACACACACACACACACACACACACAGAATAGTCTAATAGTCTACGCAGTCACCAGGGCACAGGCCCGCCCATCCCTGCTTTATTATTGGTTTGATTATTAGTTACCTTTGCGGATGAATTGGTTCTGGTAGATTTTCTCAGAAATTCACCAAACTTTGTCAGGTATGTCATAATTTGTGAAAATTTGATCCAATGAGAAAAGTAAACCACTAAAATGGCAACAATGATTCTCTCGTGCCACCTGGACACTAAACAGCCAAGAAACAGAGTCAAATATGGAAACATTGAAGACATTAAATCATTGAAAAGCACAATTAATAAACTGGAGCATCTCATATCTATTGAACTGAATTACCAATGGGGGAATGACAAATATCCTATTCTCACACTTAACCATTTTCATCAGTAAACAATGGAAGGAAAAGCAATGAAAATTTGTTGCAATCATGAAATGGTTTAAAAGTTTTGAATTGATCTATCTAATGTAAAAGTAACAAAATTATGTAAGGTCTGACAATATTTAGTGGCGTATTGACAAAATGACATTTTGATAGTTGCATGATATCCCAGTGACGATGTGGAGAAAATACAAATAAATAAATACCAGCAGCAGTGCACACCATTCTGAGATACAACAGTGAGTCTTGAGGTCTGGTTAGGAGATCTCAAGCTCTAGCTTGGGTGTATCTGGCATTTGAATGTGAGAATGTGCTATTTTTAAGATGCAAGTAACTTGAGACCCTGGGAAGTCTGCAGGACAGCCATGCATATCATAACCATACTAATGTGGAGCAGGCCTTTCTATACAGATTCAAATGGAGACCACAGAATTGTTTGATCTTCTTGACTTTTTTTTTTTCTTTTTTTAGATCAGTCTATTGCTTTTGAAAAAGTACAAGTAAAACAATTAAAATTATTATAAAACACACAAAAATAAATTCATTAATAGCTTAGCACCTTCAGACTGTTGAGGTAAAGTTTTCCAAAAAAGTGTGGGACTGAGGGAAGGGCTGAGTTCTTTGAAAGGCAACAACCCAAATTCTTTGATACTAACAAAATCCTTGTCTTTCAGTCCTCAAGTTACAGTACTTCGGAGTTATTCACATGAGCATACTTTGATGGTCCTGACAGTGATCTGGAATGTTACTTTGATTTAAATAAATAAATATAATTAGGGCTGGTCAAGGATTAAAAGTTTTAATCACAATTATTCGCATGATTTCCCTGATTAATCACAGTTAATTGCATTGTATACACAAAATCCAATAATCCAATACAAAAACCAGCACTTGTTACACAGTAACAGTTAAATAACAGATTCAGTGAAAATCTAGTTTAAAAAAAAAGTAAACACAAAAATTTAAGCCACTTGCCACTGCCAGGGCATTTAAGTTATCCTGATCGTTATGAAAAATAAACACAATCTACATACAAAGTCCTGAGCCACAGTCATAACATTGAAACAGACTCTTTCTGAAGTAAACGTAGACGCATTTCTCGTTTATCAGTCTCTGCTGGGACTTCCCTTGCAGGGGACCACAGTGGTGGTCTACAGCTATCTATTTTGCTCTGGAATTTGTAAGTGCCCTTGCTCCACTCTCTGCTTCAGTAAAAGGTTTGCTCATATCAAGAGTGTGCTTCACATGAAGGTTATATTTTACACTTGAAGTACTCCTGTGATAAGACAATTCAGTTTGGCAATGGCTACAAACGACTTTTTTCTGTTAAATCTGCCATCTGGAAGTACTTTTGCATTATAATGACCATGTAAAAGTTCTGAAGAGTTGCCCTACTTCTCCGTGCTTGTCCTGTTTTCTTCTGCATTCTCCTTCCCTTGCCGGTTCCACATCAGACGTTTCCAAAATAAATGCATGTAAACAACATGCACTAATTCATTCTACAGTAATTATCTGCATTAATAGATTGATGGGTTAATGCGAAAATAACGCATTAACATGCCAAGCCCTAACTATAACTCTAACTCACTTTGCTGAATAATTATTTTTTTTTGTTTTATTTTAAATTATCATTTGCGGAACCAGTTTCAAGCTATCAGTATCTGTTCAACAATCAAAACATTTTCAGCAGTATCCAGTTCCAACTTAATGCATATTTAATTACATCATTATCTGACCTCAAAAAGATTTGAACACAAGTTTTGGGAAGAAAACATTACTTGCCATTTTTTCCGCAAATACCGTATTTTCCGCACTATAAGGCGCACCTAAAAACCTGCAATTTTCTCAAAAGCTGATGCGCCTTATAATCCGGTGCGCCTTATATATGGACCAATATTGGGCCACAACAGGTCTCGCAACGACTGTAAGCAGCCGCCAACTTCAAGCATGTGCTTCATGCTGGGATATAAGACTGCAGGAGGCGTGCCATTTCATTTCTATTTGTGTGTTTATGAAAAGACCCCAAAATGGCTCCTATTAAGAGACACGCTTACGGCGCAGAGTTTAAGCCTCTATTGTAGCGTATATTCTATGCACCTTATAATGCGGTGCGCCTTATATATGAATAAAGTTTTAAAATACGGCATTCATTGAAGGTGCGCCTTATAATCCAGTGCGCCTTGTAGTGCGGAAAATACAGTAGCTGTTTTTGTGTAGTTAGATGTGAGCTTTGAAAGATCCACCAAATGTTAAGAATCTACGGAACAAATTTCTGTCTGAAGTTTTATGTTTCAAGCTCACCACACCAGAAATGGTGAGGTCCTCCTGCTTCCTGCATGATAAATGTATAATCAAAAGTTGATCATACAGACAACACAAATCATTTGATATCTTCAGTTTAAGTTTGGAAAAAGAGCAGCATTCAGTAAACAGAATGTTTATGCATCTCAAGATGAGCTACTTGAGCCACATTAAGGTGCTTGTCAGGGCTAAAGATAGAAAAGGAGACATAGGCCGTTTGGCTTGGAAAAAGAAATGGTCTCATATAACCAGTATCACAATAATAGCTCAAGCGAAGAGCAAAGTTGCTTAGGAGGTGTCTGTTGAAATGTACAATATGAATTTGAATATACCCCTGAATTTTCTTACAGAAAATTTTTAGAGAAAATTCTTACAGAACCCATTTAAAAGAATCCAAGTTAAAAAAGAGTGTGCATTTTTATTAGTACAAATTTTGGAAATTATATGTTCTTGAGATGTGGTTTTAAGTTCACACTGCACATTTGCTCAAGAAAGCCCAATTTGACACATTTCCATTCAGCCCCAGGAACAGAGTTAAGGTATATGCGGTATCTGTGTAAAGAGTTGAGCTGGAAAGGTAGGACAAGACGGTAAAAATAGAATTTCCTCTCTGCCCCACAAAATATTCTCCATCACCAGAATTTTCTCCCATCATGCCACAAACAAGATAATGCCATGGATCAATTATTGTCGACCATATCAAAATGTTACTCAAGATACATGTAAACTTAGCTTGTGTTTGAAGAACTGAAAAAATGTGCACAAAAGCACTTTGGTTCATTTGCTTTTATTTTGGAAGCTGCTGTATGCTCAAAAAGTGAAACCTCAGTTTTGTGTTTGTACCTTTGTACCTTCACTGGGCTGCATTGTGGCTATAAGTGCATGTTTTGGGAACAGGAACACAGTCTAAATAAAAGCAGTGGCAGTTAGGATCACACCAGTATACCTCTGACCAGTGTTGTCTTGACTTTCCACGCCTTTTGTTGACTTTTTGTCAAATGCAACTTGCGACAAATAAGGTATTCATGGTGACTCTTCTCCTGTTTGGCTACTCAAGCGCCAATGTACCACTCTTTCACCAGCTACGATCCTCACCTAGCTGCTGGTGCTGCCATGAACCGCTCTACAATTCCAAAGCACTCATAGGCGATCTGTGTCACCATAGCCTCAGTAACAAACTGATCTCGTCACTCTGTGTGTGCCTCTCTGCGGCATGAGTTAAATATCTCGGAAGCTAGCTCCTCATGTCAGTCTCAATTGTACATTCAATAATACAGAAAGGGGTGGGAATAAAATACTCTTTGTTTTCTTTGATGAAGGGTGAAAGCAAACTGTAATAGATCCCATAGGACTTTTTTCTTTCGAAACTGATGATTTATTCCATGGCAAAATAGAAATACTGTATAACAAAAACACATGGCTCAACTAAAAAAGCTCATTTGAAGTTCTAAACATATCTGAAGTGTTTTTATGATATTTTTGTTCTCCCCTACAGCGTGCCTTAGAACTACATACAAATGCCAAATTATGTGAATTGAGTAAGGATTACTTTTAGAACGGCAAATATCTGATTTTACCTGACTTTTCTTTTCCTTATTTTGGTAACACTTTTACAAGATACGATAAAATCTGCAAGAAAAACCAAACTCCCATTGTGCACTTCAATTCAACACTTTGGCAATAAGACAAGATTAATTTTCAGCATTTCCCGTATATCCAAGTGAAACTGGCTGTACATTCACTTCTTTTGTACTTTGCAACAAGTTCTGTTTCAGAATAATCTGGAGTTTTTCCGCTTACTGAAAACTGGGTCAAAAATATGTCCAAAGAAACTGTCAAAAATTAATATTTCACAAAAACAAGGCAAATGAAAACCAAGGTACAGTAAGCTCTACCATCGCACCTCAGTTGCTTCAACTTTACTTTTCTGTTCTTTTTTGTTGCTTCAATTTCAGTAAACAGCCAGCTTTGCTGTGTCATGTGTGGCATCATACTTTGCTGTTGGACTAACAACAGGAAACTATTAGGGTGCTCTGCTACTGTCTCACAATCATTTGTGTGCAAGCAGAAAAAGCCACTTCAACACTCAAGAAAGTCAAAGCTGGCAATGAAGAACTTTGACCACAAAAGAAATACAGGACAAGAAAAAGGGACCCTGGTTGAAGCAGGTGGTCAACATTTCAGTCACAGATCGGACTGAAACAGAAAAGTGGTTTTCATGTTCAAACTTTCTTGATTTATATTGCCAAATATTCATAATGAATGTAATGTAGCAAAGGTTAAAAAAAAGTTACTCTCTTGGCACATTTCCATTGCACAGCCTGGTAGAGTAAGCAGTGTTGCAGCGAATGGAGGCTCGCGAATTTCAAAGGACTGGTGAGCAGTGTCACACAAAAAAGAATATGAGAAACAAATATTGGAGGGTCAAAGAGCAAAGCAGCCAGGGTAGGGCCCAAACAACAACAACAAAAAAGGCAGTGGTTTGGCATAATGGGTACCATCTATGCACCCAACATGTCAAACCATGTTTCCATGTGTTAACACAACAATAAAAAAAAATTCTTGGGACCTCAAATGTCTATGGTCATTCAAGAAATGCCCATACAAACAGAAAAAAATGATTTAAGAATTGTATGACATTTTATATATGTGGATAGGTCTGAAGAAGTTTAAAGGATGTCATTCAAAGTCAAAAGATGTGTTTTGTTACATTTTTATGCCATTGGTGAATCTTGTTTGTATACCCAGTATCAGCCCCTGTTAGGGGACAAATAAGGTCACATTGTCAGTGCTGATTGTCAAATGCATTTTGCAAACTGTGTTGGCACTATAATGGCTGCCAATTTTATATTTCATTGTAGCAACTTCACATTAAACTCCATTGTGACACTTTAAAAAGTAATAAAATGCATTTGAATCTTTGAAAAGCAGGTGACTTCTTGTTTGTACTTGATGATGCACTTGAAAACAAATATGTAAAATAGTTAAAGTGGCCCTATTTTGCACATTTTGGGTGTCTTTGTCTTCGAATGCAAGTCCACAATGACAGAAATTGAGCAAGCTCTTTTTCTCAAACACCTTATTTCATTATATCTGGATCGTCTCCTTCAGTCCTAATAGACCCTGCTTTAGAAACAAGCGGAATGAGGCTCTTCCGCATTAAGCCCCACCCCTACAAGATGCATGACGCGTCTGATTGGTTAACTGCTGGCAGTTAGAGAAGCTGTCCAATCACTGAGCCCCTCCCCCTTGTGATGTCAGTGAAAAACTGATGTGAAAAAAACTCCCTGAAACAGACCGTTTCTGCCACCATCGAAACTGAATGGAGAGGCACGTTAGATATCTCAAACATGAGTTTATGTGAAAAGAGGGGGCGCTGCTCACTTGTCTGAATGAGCCTGCAACACTATTACACTGTGAATAGCTGAAAAAAGTCGAAATAGCATAATAGGGCTCCTTTAAGTTATTACAATGCTTTATCAGCAGACAGTTTTGGAAACATTTAAGACTTAAAACAGTGTGTTATATTTGGGCTAAGAGAGGATTAATAAGGACCCAAAAATCAGTGTTTTAGTGATTTATTTGTGCTTCACACAACAGCACATATTTACAATGATATAAAAACAAAAGTATATGCTGTACTTCACAAATGAAAGTCTTTGTTATGCATCGAGGATGTGCATTAGATCTTATGCACTGCCTTCCTCGACCGCAGCTTGTGTCACCAGAGTCTGCCTCAGCAGCTGCTTGCACATGTGTTTCACAGTCATTGTTGTATTTGTCACTGTGAGGCTTCATGCAGACTTCCAGGCATTCCTGGATAATGATGGAGAACCAGTCTTTAAAATAGTCACAGTGGAGATCTTGCACTGCTTGAATGGAGATGTGTGAACTATCCAGAGCACTAACACACTGCGGTTACCTCATCTGCTCTCAAAATACACTGCCATTTCTTGAAACTTGTTCTGGATATTTGTTCACTTCACAAATCAACAATGGGCCATCAAGATCACAAAGGTCCTGAATACATTGATGCGGGGGCTGAAATGATAACTAATAACTTGAGTACCCCAATTATGAAAATGCTGTGAGGCAAAATTCTCTGCCTTGAAGATTTGTTTGATTCACTCCTGTGCACGATTCCTGCACAGCGCACACACGCCCGCTTTTGATGCTGAAAAGCCATTGCGAAGCACAGCATGCAAAATGGAGATGGACAGAGATAAAAATAGTTAGCGGCAGGAAGAAGAAAAAAAAATTCAATTAATCATGTTATGGCCACTGGCCTCAAGAGGCCTTGTAGTCTCTTTTGTTTATGTAGATTTAGGTGTGGGAGCAAACTTGGATGATTGGTTGCCTGGAGAATGAGCTGCACTTGCCTGCTCCAACCCTTTTGGACCAACAGATCAAGATGGGGCACACCTGCTCCATAAAAGGCTCCAGGAAATATTCCCTCGCGAGGCAGCTTAAAAGGAGGCTTTCTAAAGCTGACCCCCACCATGATCTCAATTTGCATTGTTACTGTTTGGATGCTCTTGGATTACTGTTTGTGTGCAACTGGCCCAACTTCTTTCCTTTTGTTAATTGAACTTTTTTCTCTCTTCCAGGACACACTTTATGTTGCAGACTGACCTCCCAGACCTGGGGTTACAACATATCCGAAAGCGGAACAAAGTGGAATGTGTGCACTGAAAAACGTACCTAGCTTTCCACCACACTTCATCCATGACAAGATATTGGATTTATCCATTTTAATAGTAATGCATTGAGTAGGGCCATCAGTTGTAGATCACTCTTATTCATACATGTACATTTGGTAGGACTTTGCATATAATGCATACAGACACACACCAGTTTGGAGAAAGACATTTAATGAGTATTATTATGCCCTAGTTTTATTTTTTATGTGAAATTACTGTTACTTTATTTTGTCAATTTTTGCCCTTTAGAAAAAAACAAGAGTGTAATAAAGCAATATGTTAAAGGTTCTTTTGGTGAGTTGTTTTGGTCATCTTTACAATCCAGAATATGCTGATGACTCAATCTTTAAAGAAGCAGTTAGGAGTGTTTTTATGCCACCAAAGTCTGCCAATAAAAATGCTTATTTTATTAAGAATTCAACTGTTTGATCTTTTAACTAACTTATATTATTCCCCTTGTCCGGTTTTCCTCGGAAATTAATTAGAATAATAAAAATAATTTTTTTACTCCGATTACTTGAATAATCAATAGAATACCCAATAGCCCAAATTGACACACTGTTTTGCTGACACCAAATCGATGTCCAGTGCCCTGCATTGGTCACAAGCTTCAAAACAAGCAGAGGGACTTTTCCACGGAGGGACACACACACAAAAGAGTCCTGTTTCTCCTTCACCTGTTGCACCTTTTGGCAGAAGTTCTGGAAAGGTATTCTGAAGTTCGAGACCCACCATGTGGTTATGAAGCCCGGCATGTTGATCCAAAAAGCAAACAACACATATCATTTTAACATTAAACTGTAGGCCCTATAAAAAAAAAAAGGATCCAATGGGTGGGGGTGAGGGGTGGCAGTGTGGATACTGATCACAGCAGCATATAAAAGTTATTTATTTCTGCTTGCTTCTCATGCAACTTACAGCTCGTTAGCTCATTTTTCGCCTGATGCTTATAATCGAAAATGTAGACATATTAGTGACATAAAATCTACCAGGATAAATTATACCAAAAAACCCTTTTGCCAGAGGCTTTTGAACACCCTACATACAACAAACACATGTTTTAACATCAGTCATTAACTACAGTCATGTCTGAAACTGGCCTCGCTTTTTTGTGTTTCTCCCTTCAGTTTTACTCCTTTGAAAGCTCTGTTGTCCTCTGTTTTGTCAACAACAACATCTCTTTCTTATCTGAGCAGCATCTTCCTGTGCTGTACAATGTCTTCTCTTCAGCACTTCTCATCTACATCTTGAAAAATGCCAAACACAAAAATAGGAAAACAACGGTGCAGTACCCGTCCTCCACCACGCTCAGCAAGAGTTGCGCCTTTGACACGTTGATAATGTCACATGACCTACCTTATTGCTCTTTCGTTAAAAACCCCACCTACATCTTAACTGATCTCATTTGCAATCGAAACACACAACAAAACCAGGTAACGGCACCATACGACACCGTATCGGACTGCAATGAAAACGCGCCTTGAGACTTGAGTCCCAAACAAGATGATAAGCATTTATTAAGGCCAGAATTTACTTCACAAAATACATAAACTAAATGAGTGAATAACACTATAATTACAATATATGTTTATTTATGTGTAGTTCCTATTATATAATCAAAAATTGCACACGATTTCCTGCCTTCATCAAATGAGAGCTGGGATAGTCTTCAGTTTCCTTAAATGGAGTAAGTGAAAAAGAAGATGAATGCATGCTTGAATGAATGAATGAATGAATGAATGAATGAATCCTTTTCCTTTTTCATAAACTGGCTAATTAACCAAATCTATGAAAGCAAGTTACACCAAGTCAGCACACCGATCAATTAATAATGTGTCATTTCAGTATTTTTGAAACAACATTCATTTCCTAACACAAATATGTTTTAGGAATTACAGCAGATCTGGATTGGTTCTCTTTCCCATTTTAATATATAAGTTTTATAATCCCTAATCCTTTTTCAATTTCAGCCCACCTCAACGAGTGTTTTGACCGCTCCGACTATTGTCCATTGTTCCAGTGTAACTGGAAGATGGAAATTTGACTTTTGGGTGACAAAATGATTGCCTATAGAGTAAGGGGAGCCAGATACATAGCAGTTTAGGATCTCTGTGCGTCTTGTCTTTTGAGATTTGGATTTGTTGTCTCATATATTTCCCTGCTTTGCCTTGAATTCTCCTGCCACTGATTGCTGCTGGCTTCTCATCAGGCAACAGGTGTCTCCTGGTTTTTGTTTTTTTCCTCCACTTCACTTGCACGACCTTTCCCTCTCGACAGTTGGTGAGGGACAGTCCAAGTTGGTGCTGGCACAGTGGATGTAGCCCATTATGAGTCACATGCAAGAAGCAGAAATTGTTCCAAAGCAAGAGTGTTTTTCTGTTGTTTCTACACTGAGTGTTCTGTGTTTGTTGAGATCATCAATACGTTACACCGAAAATAAATGATCAGTCATGGTTTTAAAAGCCAAGCAAACAATCATTAGCAGCTTGAGAGGAATAACGAACTTACTCTACTTTTTGCCTGCATTGCATAATTCAGAGGAAGGAAGTGTGTTTGTATACTATGCTCATATGTTTTACACTGTTCAGACACTCATATAAGACTACTGGACTAGTTTCTGTGCTACCACCAGTTTTGGGAGATTTCACTTTCGACAATAACTAGTTCAAAGTTCCGTTAACAAACTTTGAAATTAACTAGTTCAGTTCATAGTTTCTAATTCAAAGTTTTTGAGCTAAGTTCATGGTTCAAAAAATAAACTAGTTCATAGTTCTTTTAATATCTGCTTGCGGGCTATTATTTTTTTAAATTATTTCCACA
The DNA here is from genome assembly GCA_032164315.1 of Malacoctenus gilli. NCBI lineage: Eukaryota > Metazoa > Chordata > Actinopteri > Blenniiformes > Labrisomidae > Malacoctenus > Malacoctenus gilli. The sequence continues at coordinate 15,834,216 of JASSRZ010000042.1, forward strand.
GGCTAACTTAACTCAAACACTTAAACTATGGATCATATTCATCCCTGTTGGATTGACACTTGTTGCAGACATTCAGCCCACTACTTTCCAGCTGCAGCTTTTACCCCTGCAGTTTATTTCAAAAATATAAGGACAATCTTACTGCTTGAATGGTCTTTTAATTTTATTAAGAATTATTCAAACAAATAAAAAACAGGTGAGTAGTCCAAAATTTGCTTAAATTTTCCAAAGCTGTAACAAATAACTTAAGATAGAAAAACTCCTCAAGGAGTTCATTCTAAACAGTTGTAATAATTCGGAAAGATATGTCAACATATAAACAGAAACACAGTCCAAGGTAGAACTGATGCTTAGGTAGGATGCAACATTGGCATATTAAAAGGCTCAGTAAGAAAAAAAAATGAGGTACTTGGTTTGATACAGAGTTGTCATGCAGCAAGATATATTTTGAATTAAGAAGAATGGAGCTGTAGCCTCAGTCAGGATCCCAAAGACTTCTGAAATTTAAATATTGGTTTTGAAAATCCCCCCCAAAAATATAGCTCCATTTCTTTTGTGTGTAGGAAACAAAGATTGTACCTCAAAGTGCAAAAAAGCATCTGACTCTCCATGCTCTTGGCTAGTGCTGCCATCATTTCTTTTTGGCGCCATGCATTGCGCAGTATAGTGATGCATGCGGCGATGTGACTCTGGTGGTGCAGGTTGCCAGATGAGTGTTTTTTCCGCTGCATATGAACCTGTGTTTGCGGTGAGTTTTAGCAGATTTTCTACAGAAAATCTGGCACACTCTTGAATGAAACTGAACTGCAAAAGAACACCGTTCACAAACATTAAAAAGAACGCATTGACAACAAAGTTCATCAAGCAAAAACTCAGTGCGTTCAGTTCACATTCGCCAAAAATATGAAAGGGTTCATGAACGATCCTTCATTGAACATGTTCACGCACACTGGCTACCACTGACTCACTCTGAACTGCTGGGGATTCTTGAGACGTTAATGCTTCTGGTAGGCTCGCTGCACTTCACAAAAGTGAGCCCTGGGCTTGTAAACGGTATTACAATATTTTTGAAGATATGATCAAGCTTGGTTGTAATTTTGGGGGGACAATTGCAAGATGTTTTTTTTTTTGTGTGTGCTGCACTATGCAGGTTTGACCATGCAGATTTAGAAGACTTTGGTGGCTGCAGTTAATTTATTAATGAAAACATACCAAATGGCAAAAAAAGTATATAGTATGTGCAGCGCAAATGATTAGCCAGGGAAAGTAGTCAACATCCAGTCACTGTTTGTATATAAATGACTCAGTCTCAGGTTTCTCCGTATGGAGTGTGGAGAACTGTATGTACATTTATGACTATCTAGAAGCTGCGGTCATACTGCTTACTGGTTGGTATTCAATGACTGTCTTTTTACATCTAGTGCCACAGTGTGATAACTGGCTATAGTTTCAGGACGCTGTTCTCCTCAGTGACTGATTTGGCACCAGCAGCAATCCTTGGAATTTCTGTGACTCTCCCAATTAAATCTCCCGGCTTTATAACTCATCCATGCACTTTTACAATACAGCAAGTGTATCATTGTTCTCTCCAGATGTCCACTGCTGAGCTTAGGCCACAGATTGAAGCCAAGTGCCTCACTTTTTTTCATATATTGACCAGCATCTAATCTGCAGTCTTTCTTCCTGGCGTGTTGTACACTGTGCCCTGAGAGCAGTCTGAACAAAGCAGTAGAAAATGCTCCAGTTATGTTTACACTTATGTGGTCCACCTCAGAGATGCTGTATTTTAATTTGAGAGCACATATGCTTCATCACATGCCATTCAAATGTAAATGATTTCCTCTTGCTCCTCGTGGTCAAGTTTTTTCAGTGCATGCTCTTGTGTGCTATTAATATGAAGATGTATTACTGTATTGGTTTGATTAAGTGAAATAGTGCCAATTTACAGTTGCTTCATATTTCATGTTTTAGTTTTGTTCAACAATTATAATAAGCACATTTAAACCCTTAACATTAGAATCAACATATATATTGTTGCAGAATAAAATTTCATATTTCACTTAATTGAAATCAATGAATTGAAATACATTTACTTGAAATTTTGATTTGAATTTATATTGAGTGACAAAAGAAACATTCATTTTTCGACTAAGGGATTTTTAAATATTTGTGGGTGTGCTGTTTTCAAACATAGTTGTGCTAACTCAAACACGCAAGCATGCACGCACACACACACACACACACACACACACAGTAGTATTTAGTTTTTTTACGAGCAATCAAAAATGCAGGAATTTTCAGAAAGTCACTTGGTTGAACTGGGTTTGCAGAGTGGTGGACAAGTTTTGAGTGCCAGCAGTCAAGTTCTGAGTGCCATTAGTCAATAGTGCCTCAGCTGAGTTCAGAATGTCAGCAGTCAACTGTGTCCAGGCCAAGTTCTGAGAGCTGGGAGTTGCCTGTATCGCTGCCAAGCTTTGAGCTCCAGTTGTCACCAGTGTCCATCCACCCCTGCGTTCTAATTTTTTTTTGTAAAGTGTTGTTCCCAGACAGGCACACACATACACCTTAGCCTTTACTGTCGAGTATCACAGAAACACCTATTTTTATTCAAACACCAAGAAGTTCCAATCAAGAACCTCATCCAGAAGTGAGAAATATCACCACAGCCTAAGTATACTATCATGCATTGGTAAATTCATACTTTAAAATCAGATCAGGCACCTAAAAATGAGATCCTGAGAACCAAAAAAGTACAAGTCACTTCATCTTTTGATAACTCCGACCTCATGAGTGAGTTTCATGGTGCTGTTTTTAGTGCAGAGGCAGATCGAATAAACTTCTTTAGCCCCACCACGCACACGCACGTACACACGCGAACGAACACACACACACACACACACACACACACACACACACACACACACACACACACACACACACACACACACA
>JASSRZ010000042.1:15860669-15873855 GCA_032164315.1 Malacoctenus gilli
TTAGCTTGTTGTTTGTTTGTCGGGGCTCAAACGGTGACTACAAAGGGGGACAGTGGCGGTCAGTAACCCGCGTCAGAGACGAGCCGCGGTCCGCCGAGAGCGGTTTCCAGCTCCGAGTCTGACTGGAAGCGGCTTTTCCTCCAGGAATGCAGGAACAGGCTCAGAGGCCGCAGCCGTTAAGACGTGTCACATTCACCGCGTTAAGTGGCTTAGCGCGCGGCAGACACGCGTCGAACTGCAGCCTGAGGGCCCGCGGAAGAGTTCCCGAACACCGGGTATGAGCGCGCGCCACTTAACGGTGACAAGCTCTTTGTCAAAGTCACTTCTTATTCACACCGAGACTTTCATTTCTTCATCATTTCAAAGCGATCTTGAAGCTCAAAAATGTAGTGGGCTTCTCTTGTTGTTTTACTTTGAAACAAGCAAAAAAAAATCAAAACACACAAAATTGCAGGTAAATGTTCCAGCTTTAGGGAATATGACAATTATTAATGATAAATAAATGAGTGAATAATAAACAAAAAGGAGCTTCTCCACTTTTTACAGTTTTTTTCACTTTTTTGGACTATTGCAGTTCCCCTCTTGACCTTTAAAGTGATCAACATCACAATATAATCCCCAAATTTACCTAAAAAAACAGTTTACGTATAAGACATCTTTATTCCAGTGTTCACAATAAACAAAGCTGCAAATACTACACGAATATTTTCACCCCAAATGCAGTCTGGATTACATAATCCTCAACATTCCTGGCTGTAGTAAATGAGGTCTTACGGTTCTTTAGCACATTGTTCATTGACTGTAGACTAACGCTGCTACACAAACCTTGTGTGTGTTTTTTAATGTCGCTTGTCTGTGCGTCACTTCAGGCCCACAAAGATACTGCAAGACCCTGATTCCTGTTTTTATTGGTCTTTTGAACGCTTCAGACGTCTGAAAACAGGTTTTCATCAACCATCTGGGGGGGCTGCTTTTGGTCTACAGACCAAATGTTCAACTTAATTCTTTTTTTGACAACACAGGTTTCACCTCCTTCGGATGGAGGGTACCGGACGGCTGGTCGGCCTGCTGGATTGATCGAGGACCTGCTCGCAGGATGACGATGGGCCGGAAGCTGGACCTGTCGGGGCTGACCGACCACGAGGCGGAGCACGTGCTGCAGGTGGTGCAGCGGGACATGAGGCTGCGCAAGAAGGAGGAGGCGCGGCTCAGGTGAGAGTGAGAGAGACAGAGAGAGAGAGAGAGAGAGAGATATGCAGTCAGGTAACTAAGTGAAAATAAAGATTGTGGTTTTGATGTATTGGCCTGCAGGTTTAGTTTTCATGATGTCGGTGGTTTGTGATCGAGGCACTCGGTGGTTGGACCGCCCCCCCCCCCTTCCTCCCTCCTTTCCTCCCTCCCTTCCTCCCTCCCTGCTCGAAAGTGCTTCCTGAAACCACCCAACAGGAAGGGAGACCTTTTCCTGCTCTCAGCTGGCTCCGCCCGGTCTAGTCAAGCCACTGACTCACAGCATCGTCTGGCAGATTCGAAGCCCAGCCCTAATATTAGCCGGGCGACAACCCCACAGTCGCAGTGGTGTGTGTGTGTGGGGGGGGGGTCCTTGTTAAGCGAGTAAACACTGGAGGTTGTTGATGATGTGGTCACCTCGGCCTGTCTGGTCTGAGTTGATTTCCAGAATCAGGTTCTTGTCCAACAACTCTCGCGAACATGGTTTAAAGGACTGCGAGCACAGTGAACTCGTGGATGGATGGTTGGATGGATGGATGGATGGATGGATGGATGGATGGATGGATGGATGGATGGATGGATGATTATGGTGGGTGGATGGATGGATGGATGGATGGATGGATGGATGGATGATGGATGGCTGGTTGGATGATGGATGATGGATGGATGGATGGATGGATGGATGGATGGATGGATGGATGGATGGATGGATGGATGGACAGACCTCTAACTCATAAGGTGCCACTTACACAATGGTAAAATTACGTCAGTAAATACTGCAAATGCTTGATGCACTTTTGGATCTTTAAACCAATGTGGAGGCTTTTATTGTGACATCGCCTGCGATCCGAAACCCACCGCTGCCACGACTACGCATCGCCAGATTGTCTTTTTTTTCCGCTCGTGACTTTCCCGGTCATCAGCGGCACCTCGTTTTGACAGCAAAAACAGGTCGCATCCTGTTGATCTCCGAAACGAAACGAGCGAGCTTGTGAGACCACTTTGATTTTTCGCTCTATTTGGGTTAAAAGGAGCCAGAGGATTAGTGTGTGTTTGTTTGGCCGTGTGCAGTTTGTGTCCTCGCTGGTATAATCATCCTATTTGACACAGTAAACCCGCGACCGTCCCTCTCGCCCACAGAGAGGAGCCGTGTCTTCTCGCCGTTCATCCCGCTCCCCGCCAGAGACGAATTCGCTCTCTCTCTCTCTGTCTCTCTCTCTCATCCCTCTCCCTCCTCCTCCTCCTCCCACAGCGAGCTGAAGCAGGAGCTGGACGAGGAGGGCAGTCGCTGCCTCCTGCTGTCGCGGCAGAGCTGCTTCAACCAGCGCTGCTGCATCCGCTGCTGCGCGCCCTTCACCTTCCTGCTCAACCCCAAGCGCAGGTGCCAGGACTGCGGCTACAACGTCTGCAAGGCCTGCCGCGTCTACTGCAAGCGGGACAAGGCCTGGCTGTGCAGCGCCTGTCAGAGGAGCAGGTAGGGTAGGGCTGGCTTTGAGTGTGTGACCTCGCTGTGCTGACCTGGTTCAGTTCAAAGTTTGCTACGTCGTGATGCCTTCAGGTGCAGGGTGGGTTTTTTTTTTTAACGGTCACAACTTGAGTCGCAGTCTGGTGCCCGGACGGGACTTCGGCCTCACCGGGGATGCTGGGCCGGCGTGTGTTTCCCAGTACAAGGAAGGCTGAGTTGGGGATGAGAGGCTGGCGGTGACGTCAGAGGTTATTATGGTCTTACTCCGCGGTGGATTTAGCCCCCTTTTGACCGACGACGCGCTCGCAGAGATGCAGTTCGGAGCAAAGTCGCCTCTGGTTTGAGTGGTTGCGCTAATGCAGGCTGGCAGAGAGACGGCCCCTGAAAAAACTCCGGCCCAAGGTCCCGATGTCTGCCTTCTCCCGGCGTGTCGGAGCAGTTTGGACACCACTGGCCGAGGGGGGTGGGGGTGGGGGGGTCAATTAGGAGCAACGGATGCTGGAGCAGGACTATCAATTTAAAACTGGTGGCCCCACAGAGTGGACGGCAATGTCTCCGCCTGTGTTACAGGTGCCCAGAACTTGGTCAGCCAATGACTTTATGAACGTCAACCTTAGTTTAAGGTTCCAATAACTAATCAACGAGACCTGTGTTTGTTGCCCATATATGGTCACGGTGTGATCTTGACCTTTGACACCCACCCAACTCCTGCTCGTGTCACTCTTTGTTGACTCTTCTGCTGTGTCTCCAGTCACTTCCTCCGTTAGTTCTCCTCACATCAGCTGCAAGCGGGATTTCTGACCCTGTTTGGTTGTTTTGGAACCTTGACCTTTGACCTTGTAAAGCCAGAATCTGATCTCTGCTTTCTCATGTTGCCTTTGCTTCCACTTTTTGACGGCAGGATGATAATATTTCAGTCATTTCTAATTTCTATTATGTCCCAACTTTGTTTTTGTTTCGTTAAGTGGTTGTTTTTAGGCGCTCAAACGTCCCTGGTTTCAGTTGATGGGAACTTTCAGGATACGGAAGGTAAGAAGGACTCGACAACCCCAACATGAACGTCCCTGCTCTTTTTCTGCCAGGCTGTTGAAGACTCGGTCCCAGGAGTGGTTCTACACCAACGTGAAGAGACGCTTCAAGAGGTTCGGCAGCGCCAAGGTGCTGAAGACCCTCTACAGGAAGCACCTGGCGGAGCACAGCGCGCTTTCAAGGCTGACCGGTAAGGCGTGGCTTCGCCAGCACTCGTCCCACAGAACAGACCAGGAACTGCCTCCAAAAGCAGCCAGATCCCGCGTCACGTGATGCCCCCCCCGAAACCGCCTCTTGCGAGAGATGATGCATCGACGACACCGATTGCAGTTTGCCTCCGGTTGGTGTTTGAGTTGATTCTCGCGGTCTGAAATCGCCGAGCCATAGAAAAAAACAGGAAGTTAGATTGAAAGGATTAAGCTCTTGGCTTTCATCTCGCATAACTTCAGCAGATTACTGAAGCAGCTGCCAGACTCCAAGTATATTAATATATTATTTTTTTTTCGCCTCCTCCGTAGCTTTCGCTTCAGTCCGCGCTGCTGCGTTGGCCTCCTTTAATAAACGGCACGGGGGAGTCTGCGGGAAGGTCCAGACGCTCGCCGTGACACGCCGACGCTGATCAGAGCATCGGTTCGTTTCAGAGCTATTTAGGCATCTGTAGCGAAAGTTTCTAGTAATGAATCAAGTAGATAAGTGAGGAGCGTCGACCGGACAACAAGTGCCACGGATCATATGTCGACTTGATCAGTTTCATTGGGATTCTTCGTATAGACTTTTAGCCTTCATGTCAGAAGGTCTGATCTGGTGAAAGGAACTTTTCAGGCTGCAAAAATGACAAACAGAACGTGAAATTGTTCCATATTTGTCCACAAAGGGGCCTTTTTTTTGATTACTGTATAATTTTTTGGGGAGGATGAACAAGCGATGGCGTAAAACACCCTCGGCTGCGACTACAAAAGGTTCTAGGACTGATTTGCGGGAGAGTTCCCAACTGACGGCCGACAAAAGCTCGGGAACTCTCGGTGAAGCGCCTCGGACACCGCCCGGGGGCTCCTCGGGGTCCCAGAGGAGCAAATTATCGACGATGTGATTCGCCACTCGAACGGCTGAAGGTTGGACATCATGCTTAGGGCTTCGTAGCAACGGTTGCTATGAGGCGGAGCTTAATTTTACTGTTATAGTCTGGGTATGTTGCTCTTTGTGGTTTAGCGCTTCTCTCCTCTCAAGGTTTATTCTAATGTGCTAGAGCAGCACAGTTCACATTCTCATGCAATCCACTGACCCCCTCTGAGAGACTGGTGGTGCCTTCAGGGGCTACAGTGACCTTCAGCGGCTGCGTTAGTCATACATGGTGCTCATGTCCCCGAGCCAGGGCCGAATGTGTCCTCGTGTCCACACACACACACGCTCAGACACACATCTGTGAGGGGGTCTTTGGTACAAAACGCTGTCGTCTCCTTGACCCAGAAGTGCACACATCTTTGCGAGGCTCCACCTCCCCCCCTGCGGTCTTCGCACCAGTGACGTACTGGGAACCCAAAGAAGAAGAAGAAGCTCCGCCATCTTTTCCCTTCCAGTGATTTCGGAGTGACCCCGTGCACTCCACTGTACTTTTAAAGCAGCGCCTGCTGTGTGCTGATCAGGTCCGCCGCTAATGCCACCCACGAGGCTGCTCTAATGCACTTGCGTAACCACAAATGGCCGCATTGTTGCTTCGATGTGTGCACGATGACAAAAAGATCTCGAAGTTCAGGGTCGGAAAGGGAAGCTGCTGGTATAGAAGAGGTGTTCAGGCTTTTTAGGGCTGTTTTTTTTTTTCTGAATGGAAAAACACAAAGCAGTAGGATTTGTTCAAGTTGAAACATGAACTGAAGAAACAACATCGCTCCATGTTTGTCTTTGTCCGTTTCAAGTGAGCTGTGATGGTGACAGAGAGAGCCTGAGACCTCGTGGCCTCCTGCAGCCTCCTCTAAGTCTTTATTGGGGACTTCCAGCCCCTCCCAGACCAGGCACAGACCGGGAGATGTAATCTCCTTAATGTGCTTCGAGTGGAACGCCGGCCTCTGCTCCCAGTTGGCTGTGGAGCAGATGTCTGGTACCCCCCCCCCCCCCACCCGATCAAATGAGAGCTGACCAGGGGTCATTGTGATCTGGTGCTCAGACCACCTCAGCTCAGTCCTATTGTGAGCAGCAGGAACCTCATCCAGTCTGGATTCTTCCTCCATCAGGCTGCTCACACTCAGGTTGTCTCGTCAAGTGAAGAGGGATGGAATCACATGATGGTCAATAAGGTTCTATGTACTCTGGTCATCACCTACCCGCTGCATGCGTAGAGATTTTCCTGTGAACACGCGACAGACCGCAGCTCTTTACTGATCCTTTCGATAGTTCACCTGCACATTATTGCTGGTGTGTAATCCTGTCATTTTTTCTAAAGTTTAGCAAATGAATTTAATAATTAATGAGCTGTGTGTGTGTGTCTGTACATCTGTCTGTTGGCTGACCCCCCCCCCCCCTTCCTCCATCTGTGTGTGTCCGCAGAGGGCAGCGCCTACGAGGAGAGCGTCTGCAATGAGGGCAGCGTCTGCGGGAGCGACTCCACCTTCTACCGACAGACTGAAGGTGAGCACGTTTTTTTCTCCGTCGTGCTCACCAGCCGCGATGCGGGACTTCACGTCGTCACGGCGACCGGTCCGGTCCCTGGCGGTGAAATTTTCCATAAGAAAAAAGTCACTGCACTTTTCCCAGTTCAAGGTTATTCGAAAGGTTGTTTTTTTTTGTTGTTGTTGTTGTAATCCTCTCGTAAATCCATAAACTGAAATTTGTTCCCCGCTGACATCCATCTAATGCGTTCCAGCAGATAAAAGAGGGAGCAGATGAAAAGTTGCATGGTCTTTGTGGTAATCTTTTGGCCTCGCGGGTCCCAGTTTGCACGTGGACCGGCTGCGTTCGCTTTGTCCTCGCCTCGTCCTCCCAGTTTGCCGCACCAGCCGGACGCGCGGCGGGCAACGTCCGGTTTCCCCTCCGGTCATTCTTCGCTGTTCCGGATCCTTGTCGAGGTGTAACCCGTCGCCGTCTTGTGTGTTTCCAGAGCACAGCATGGCGGAGACGCTGGGTGTGGCCCTGCGGGTGGCAGAGGAGGCCATAGACGAGGCCATCTCCAAGGCTGAGACGGACACCCTCTGTCAGGTTGTTGCTCTCTGATGTTTCCATCTCTTATCGTCTGTCGTCGGTTTTGGGAAACAGTCGCTGGAACCATCAGACAATGAAAAAATATAGCTAAAGATGCACTTTTTCCCCTCCAACTATTGACAGTAAACAAATAATGATGAGTAAATAAAAAAAACACAAAGTGAATCATGGGTGTGACCACTCAGACATAGCTGTAAAGTGTAGGACTCCACTGACCGAGGTCAGCGTCGCTCCGTCTCACTGGAAGGAGGTGCGATGGACGCGGGGGGTCCACAGGGGCTGTGTGGTCCTTTATCGCCGGGCGCGTCCGACCTGCAGCCCCGTCAGGAGGGTCTGACTCCGCCCACGAGGTGAAGGAAAGGGTGGATATTTCGCGCTCCCTTCTGTTCAAAATACTTGGAAGTGACCAGCAGGTGGCAGCAGTACGATCAAACGAGAGATCGGACGGTAGGGAAGTAGAAAAAAAAAAAGTACCGGTATCGGTCAGTTTCTAGGTAGTACGATGATGCTGCGAGTACTACGTTGCAGCAGGAGTGTCGGTCGTGCGCGGACGTGCGCCTGCCCCCCGCAGCCCATCGGGGGGGGACGCTGCTGCGTTACGGAGCTGGCTGTCGGTCGGTAAATCGATGCACTTTAAGAAATGTCCTCTCCAGTCCTCTCATCAAGCTCCCCCCCCCCCTTTTAATCTGACTCCTGCTTTTTCAGATTACGATAAACCACCTCCGGATTATGCTGCCGTCCAAATGACAGTTTAATATGACTGTAGAAGACAATGCGGCAGCCCAAACAACGACAAAAAATACTCCGCAAATTATACAACCGGTTCCACTATTGGCCGGTTCTGTTGTGCAGTTGTTGGACGGGGTTTTTTTTATAGGTATTTTATGGGACGCAGACAAAGTAAGACACATAAGTCAAACGTTCTCCTTCCTGCAGCTTTCTGAAGCGAAACAGAAGCAGAGCCCGTTTCTATAGTTACCGAGACTTTGTCTCGGCGGGTCTCTGAACGAGCTGCGACTTCCTGGATTGACTGAGCAGTTCACCGCCGACCTGCGGAATCGTCCTAAAGCTTGACGTGTACGTCTTCGGAGCAGATGTTTCAAGTGCTCATCAGCTTGGGGGGGGGGGGGGGAGGAGCGTGTCCGCTGGTGTCCCGAGCGTGCCCGTTTGTTGTGTGTTTCTGTCCCCCCTCAGGAGAAGCAGGATGAGGCCAGCTACCTGCGCGAGCACAGGACGGAGCTCATCGAGGAGCTGGCCAAGACCATCGTGCAGAAAGTAAACCCGCACGCTCGCGCGGAGGGATTTGTCTCGGGGCGCGGCGCTGCCGTCGGGGCGCTGACCTCGGTGTCTCTCTCCCGAAGATCGTCAGCAGGAGGAAGACTCTGGCGGAGATGAGGGCGGACTACGAACGCAGCGCCGACCTCCATCCCCCCGACGGCTCCGTCAGCGACGACGCCTCCTGCGCCGCCAAGCTCCACTCCAACCTCTGGGTAAAGCTCCGTTTGCAGGGCCGCAGAGCTGCTGTCTCTCAGCCCGCCGCTGCCGTCGGGAGCCGTCGCCGACGGGGAACCTTTGTCGAGTACTTCTCTGAAACCCGACTGGTCCTGACTGGAACCTCTTTGGTCCCCAGAGGTCGCACTCTGCCTTCTCCCTGCTGGACGGCAGCTCTCCGGTCCTGCTGCACGACTCGCCACACACCACGAGGGAGAGCGGCGGCGTGTCGGCCATGGCCGGCTGGAGGAGCGTCGACCGGCTGGACAACGCTGGTAAAAAAGGCCCTAGTTCTGTTCGTGTGTTGAACGTGAGGCAGCGGGTGTCAGTCCGTGCGTGTGTCCCCAGTGCTGACGAGCCCCGACGGGAACTGGATCGCCCTGCAGAGCGCCCAGCTGTCCCGGCCCGGCCGGGTCGCCAAGAGGAAGAGCCTGGTCTACAGCGCCCTGGAGAAGGAGTCCGGCGTGGTGTCGGCGTACGAGGGCCTGGGCTCTGACAGCGAGAGCAAACCGGAGCCCGACGGCTCGTGGGGCGCCGTCCTCCAGGAGATCCACAAGAAGATGACGGACAACCGGGGTGCGCCGGCGGCGGCGGCGGGCCGCGGGGGGAGCCGCGACGGCCCGGCGTCGGACGGCGACGCCAGCTGGAAGCCCGGCAAGCCGCTGGCGGGGCTCTTCAAGTGGAAGGTTCCCGCGGAGATCAGGAAGCCCTCGTCGTCCCGCAGGACCAGCGTCATCGATTTGAACTTCAACCTGGAGGGAGCGTCGGGGGATCAGGAGGAGGAGGAGGAGGTGGAGGAGGAGGAAGAGGAGGAGGTACCGGCGGCTTCAGAGCGAGTCCGGAGAACGAGAAAGAAAAAGAGGAGCAGGAAGGAGGTGGCGGTCTCCTCCTCTTCTTCTCCCATCCTGGTAAGGAACCAGGAAACGGCAAAAAATGGAACCAAGAACTCGAAAGTGACACACGGCGCTGACCGATACTCTGACTCTGTGTTGCAGTCTTCTGACGCCATGACACCCGACACACTCACCTGCGGCGCGGCGACGCCCAAACTGTTGGACTCGGACGACGAAGTGCCGGGGGACCGAGTGAACCACGTGGACGGGGAGCTCGCGTCTCGACCCCGGCAGCCCGAGGGCCGAGCGTCCGACGCCTTCGCGGGAGGAGGGCTCGGCGATGGGGGAGGTGAGAGACGGGACGGCCGGAGCACCGACGGCGACGAAGACGACGAGACGTCTTGGAGGATGGAGGTCGACGCGGAGGGCGGGAGAGCGGAGGACGGGGAGGACGAGGAAATCGACGAGGAGATGCGATACAGGCTGTACCGACTCGTCAACCAGTCGCGCCTCGCGTACTTCTCGTCCACCGAGGACGAGCTGGACAGAGCCGGCCGGAGCGAGGGCGAGTGGGACAGAGACGGGGACGAGGACATGGACGGGGAGGACGGGGAGCGCGGCCGGGGCGAGCCGGGAGGGTTCTCGTCGGCCGAGGACGAGCCGGACGGCGTTTACGTCGAACGGGAGAGCCCGCGAGGAGACGAGGACGTCGAGGACGTCAAAAAGGACGTCGAGCTGGCGGTGAAAGTGTGCCGGCTGGTCCACCAGGTCAACGCCACCGAGTTCTCGTCGACCGAGGACGAGCTTGACCGCGCCGGCCGCGACGGCGAGGACGAGGAGCTGATCGACGCCGAGTCGCTGTGGAAGCTGCAGGCGGAGAAGGCCGTGCGGGCGGCCCAGCTGCGGGACCTGGCCAGCCTGGTCAGCGCCTCGCAGTTCTCCTCCACCGAGGACGAGCTGGACCGGATCGCGGGGAGCGAGGACGGGGCGGAGGGGGGAGGCGAGCTCAGCGAGAGCGGCGGCGAGGCGGAGGAGCCGTGGGGGCCGGCGGCGGTGGCGGCGGAGAGGAGGGAGTCCATCGGCGAGATCGACGTGAAGATGTTCGACCTCAGGGAAGAGATCGAGAGGAGCGAGGCGGGGAGTCCCGAAGGACGGACGGCGGGGGGCGTCTTGCTCGATGAGGACACTGCACACGAGCAGAGCGAGTTCGAGGTGGATGAAGCTGAGAGCGGACAGACAACAGGAGACGTTTACAGTCACCAAGAGGACACAAAACAGGACAAGGTGGAGGGAGAAAGCGAACAGACAACCAAACCCTCGTGCGAGACGGAGGCTCAGTCCGAGGAGCAGCCGGGGCGGAGTCCCGAGGGTCCGGGCGCCAAGGAAGGCGGGGAAAAGCCCCCCAGAGCGGGCAAGAGGAGTTCTGCCAACAGCGACGAAGAAGAGGCCGAATTCGACCGGATCATCAGCAGCATGTTGCTGATGACCCTGGAGGACATGCGGCCCGAGGGGACGCCCGGCGGAGGAGGAGAGCGCCGGGGACGAGACGGAGAGCAGGGCGGGGCCTCGGAAAAGGACGGAAGCGCCGAAGGAGCCGATGAGGAGAGCCGCACGGGCGCGGCGGGGGTCGCCGAGGGGCGGCCCGAGTCGACGGACGGAAAACGGGAAGACGGCGGAGACGCCGTGGCGGGCGTTTGTGGACGGCAGGACGAGGTGGGCGGAAAAGCGGACGCGCAGGAGGGAGAAAAAGAAGACAGACAGATCTGTGAGACGCGTGAGGCCGAGCCGACGGGGGACGAAGCTCCACGCGCGGGAGGAGACACAGCAGACGAAAAGGAGGCGCAGGACGACGCTGCGGGCCGGGAGGGACAAGACGTGGACAAGAAGCCCGTGGACATCATGATGGAAGGGCTACTGTCGCCGCAGGAGATCCAAGATGTAAGTCTGACCAACCGCCTCTGACCAGTTCGAGACACAGCAGGGGGCAACTGCAGACACACAGGCTCTTATAGCATCTTCCTACTCCTACTACAACTTGTACTACTACTACTACTACTACTACTACTCTTCCTTCTTCTGTCTAACCTGTACCTGGCCGCTGTTCCCCTCTCTGTCCGCGCTGCTCATCCCCTCTCGGTGCACTCTGACCTGTAGGCCAGCGACATGGAGTTTTACAAAACGATCACGTTTATCTCGACTCTGCTGGAGCAGGTGAGAGACGCCCTGGATCGGGACATTGCTCGTCTTCCCCTCATCGCCTCTGTGTCTTCCCCTGGCCTGTTTTGTTGCGTCGGAACCTTTTGTGGCGCGTGTGATTGGTCCTCATTTAGATAGGACGAACGTCCTCATTCGTAAAGTAGTTTTAGTAAAAAAAAAAACCCTGAAAAAAGTCACTTTCCAAGTTGGAAAGTTCCAAGTTGGAAACCTCACTGCTTGGAAATTGACTCCTGTGGTGGTTTTTGTGCTGGTGTGTTTCAAGCTGGACTGCTGTGACGCAGCATTTGAGTCGCATGCAGTCGTGACTGATTTGTGCACAGAGTTCAGTTGGCGAGAGATGCTCCTTTTAAACACTGTGGACAACAAAAAACTGACACAAAGTGACGCAGCTCCTGAATTCAAGGCTTCAATCGTGGATCCACTCGAACACTCGAATGACTTTGAGCTTCTTGAAGCTGAATCAAATCCGTCCTCTAGCATCGAAGCTCCACTCCTCCGGCTGGCCATCAGCGGGCTCATTGAGCTCAAGAGGGAGAGACAGCAGCTCAGCGGCTCACCCGCTGAATGCCATAAAAATGTACTGAGGAACAACAACGTTGAATCTTTAGTCAGCTGTAACTGTGGTGTGCAATCAGTCGCCCATGTGTTCCAGGTAGCTTTCCTCCATGTGAGTGATTCTG
The DNA here is from genome assembly GCA_032164315.1 of Malacoctenus gilli. Taxonomy (NCBI): domain Eukaryota; kingdom Metazoa; phylum Chordata; class Actinopteri; order Blenniiformes; family Labrisomidae; genus Malacoctenus; species Malacoctenus gilli. The sequence continues at coordinate 15,872,804 of JASSRZ010000042.1, forward strand.
TTGGGGGAGGGGGGGGGGGGCGGGGCTTCAAAAAGGGGGCAGTTCTGGTCCCAGCGAGTCTTAAAGCTCAAAGCCGTGTCTGATGTCCCCCGCAGCGCTACGCCGCCATGTCTCTCTGCAGCGTCACAACGGAGGTGCTGAAGCTGCTGAACGCCACCGAGGGGCTGCTGCACGGCGAGGGGGGAGCCGAGTCCCGCCCCACCGCCGCCTCGCTCCCCCCGGACGCCGACCCCAAGAAGCTGGACCAGCAGTTCTCCACGCTGGAGGAGAACGTGAGTGCCCTCGGCCCCGACTCGCCGGCAGACCTGGTGCGGGACGCGCCCTGCCGGACGGGGTCCGCCCCTCCGCGGCGGTGGCATTGAAAGCGGCCCGTCTGCCCCCGCAGGTGTACGTGGCCGCCGGCTCGGTCTACAGCCTGGAGGTGGAGCTCGGCGACCTGGAGGAGTGTGCGAGGGGGATACGCAGCTCCACGTCGCACATGGAGCTGTCCTTCCTGGAGGAGCAGGTGGCCGCCGCCGCCGCCAAGGTCCAGCAGTCGGACATGCAGGTAGTCGGAAACTACCAATTTTGGCCTTTAGAATGTTTTTTTCCCCCCTTAAATCAAGCGTCCAATCACGTTCTCAGGCCAACTTGCGAGCGCGTCCGAGGACATCCTAAAAGAAGTGTTTGAAGCACTGTGAAACTGGGGAGGTAAAATGGGAAAGTCCCCTAAGTGTCTTCAAACAAGAAAATTAATCATTTTAATGAGTAATCAATCAATTTTTAACTGAATTAGTATTAAAATGAACAGATAACATCAGCTGGAACAACCACTCGCTACTTCCTGACCTTCATCGCTGCCATGGAGGTGAAGCAGCCATCTGCGTTTCTGTGGTCCCCTTGTTGTTGTCGTGCCTTCGTTTGACCACAAGAGGTCACTGAAGCGCCGAACCCGTTTCGGCTCGATCACTTGCCCACCGGCGAGTTCCCGCAGGTGTTTATCAGGGCCGGATTTAGACAGCCCCACTAGGGGGTGCAGGTAGAATATCGGGGGGGGGGGGGGGGGGGGGGGG